>JAKFHU010001601.1:0-29244 GCA_023783475.1 Daubentonia madagascariensis
AGACTTTGCCAGAGCTGCATCATTATCTGAAGCTCTTCCTGCCCAATTCTGCCTTCCACACCCCATACCCATGTTTTCTTTTGAGGGCATCAGAGCTGCATCATGGTCTGAAGATTTTCCTTGCCCAGTCTGGCTTCTTTCCCATCTATTTTTCACAGATGTTACTCTCCCCCTCTCCCCAAATAAATCTCTTGTGCTCCTAACTCTGTCTCATCATCTGCTTTCTTAAGGTCCCAACTTACATAATTTGTATTATCCATTTTCTCCTCGTTTCCAGAAAAAAAGAGATTTTTTCCATTCCCTCACATCATGATAGAAAACAGGATTTTTTTAAATTCCTCAAAATGTAACTATTCCTTTGTCCCTTCGTTTCAAGGAGCGCAAAGGTCTGGGTTCACTTCTTTTCTCTGTATCTCAAGTTCTATAAAGCAGAGCCCAAATGCCCACCTTGGGTTTTGTTGTGAAATATTATTTGATACTGCTTTGACAAGGTACAACACTGAAAAAGGTTATTGCTCAGGAAGCAGCTGTGTTCAGTCAGTCAAGATAGCCCAGCTGGGCCATTCATTATCTACCCTTAGAGTCACAGGATTTCACAGCCAGAGAGACCTGAGAGTTTTTTTCAGTGGTTTTTACTTTCTTTGGATCTCAGAACCCATAATGAAAGCCACAGACCCTCTTCAGTCAAGTTTCAGCTCAGTCACCTTCAGAGCACCATCCATAGACCCCAGATCAGACACCCAACGTTCTAGCCAAGTCAATTCCTCATTTTCAAGAGGAGGAACAGAGACTTAAGAGGATAAGATGATTTGTGCAAGGTTTTCTAACTCCCAGGCCAGTACGGAGGGGTGAGCTGGGGAGGGCATGGGTCTGCTACAGTCTGTCCATCAGGGTTGAATTTAAAAAACATTGTTTGTGGATGCAGATATCATTGCTGCACTCTCTTGGCTAATTTGTGACTGGAAGGATAAGGTTTACATTCTCTCTCTTATCTTAACCTGACCCTAACTAACTCATGCAACTTCTCTAGCTTCAGTAGCCTCACCTCTAAAATCCTTGGGGAATTGAACTTGAACCTAATAATAAACTATATTTACTGAGTGTTCTGTTAAGTGCTTTATATGCACTATCCCACAACCACACTATGAAGCAGATATTTTCATTAGTTCCATCTTATGGATGAGGAAACCGAGCCTAAATGGGTTCAGAACCTTGCCCAAGGGGGTAAAAGTCAGAGCTTCCATTTGAGAGGGAGCACTGGCTAACTCCAGGACACTTGCTCTTAAACCCTGCCTCTCCATCCTTACAGAAAATTCCAGCTTTAATATTCTATTATTCTGTGATTCAACCTTGATGCTTCAGTGGGAAGTGAGTACCCTGTTTGTTCCTGTAAGACCTATAATTTCCCACTGAACTGCAACTCTTTCTGGTCTTGGCCCAGTGTGGTGTAATGACACTTGTCCCTGTGTAACAGGGAAGAGTGTGAGGATTAACAAGGTGATGACTGGTAAGTGTTTTGAGTCTGTTTAATAAAAGCTTAGCCTTGCAGGCTTCCATATGGGAAAAGAATGATTTTTAATAAGAGTGAAAAACTGATGAACATGCAGTAGCAAGAAGCATTTTGTTTTTAGATGGTGGTCTCTTAAACCAAGGGCTATCATTTCGTTTAATGATTTCCAACCTGAATAAACAGTATGACAAGTGAGCCTCAAAATCAGTTAGTCAACCAAAAGGCAAACATTTTTGTAACCAGGAGATAGGGGAGCTTTACAGCCGTTAAACAATATAATCTGAGAGTACCCCCTGCCATCTCACCAACTGGCAGCATAAAATACATGGGTTTTAATCATTATACTGTGATAGTCTGAACAGCCAGCTAATAGGAAGCTTAAATCTCATTTATTCCCAGGGAAAAAAATAAGCTTAGAACCATGTGGTGTGTTTATTTTATTTATATGTTTTCAAATCGACTGCAAGGGATTAAGAATTCACACACCATAAACGTCAAAGTCAAGTAACAACCTCTCCTAAAAATGATGTGCTAAGCCCACTGGAAGATAGAAACAGGGCCCATGGAAGAGAAGTCAAGTGCAGGGGCCTGGCTTCCAGCAGTTCTCATGCTCGAAAGAGTCAACAACACACACTGTGGGCTAGACTCTGGTCTACTAACAACCAACGCTGTTCCTCCCTGGAGCATTCATTGCTTGAGACATTTTGACACTCCTCCGCCCCAATCTCCATTGGGTCTCTCGTGCTTTCTCTCTCAAGGCATCTTGAGCTTTCCTTCAGAACCTTATCCATAATTTTTCATAATTTTTTGTTAACATCTGCCTTTCCCACTATACCATCAACTCCATGTAGTAGACCCAGTACCTAGTGCAGAGTCTGGCATAGAGTAAGTGTTCAGTAAATATTTGTGGATTTGTGTGTTCTCATAGGGGGTGGGGAGGAATGGGTGAGAATTGAAAAAACAATTTTAATAGGATTTAAATTTTTCTTTCATCTTTCTCATGTCTTCATAGAAGTGCATGTTACCCAGCTAGATTTCAATTTTAGAAATTTGTGCTGCAGGAGTCTGCATGGCTTCTGGAGATGATCTGAGAAAGTTCAGAACACGTGCCCAGTGCCTCCTTTATCAACACTGCACTCCTTGGCATGAGGGAAGCCTTTAGCGCAATTGGGAAGTCTGTAAAGTTTGTCCTCCCAAGACCATGGGTATATGCTATAGTGGAAAAAAGTGGGATTTCGAGTCAGAAAGGTCTCAGTTCAAATCCCAGTGCCACTATTTATTTACTGGCCGTGTGGTTTTAGGCTATCATGGCGGCCATGAAAGTGTGCCACTCAGACTGCCTGCTCCAGGAGCATAATTGACAGATGGCCCAGCTCCTGCCCCTGTGGGTCTACGATTGCATTTGCACCCAGGTTGTGCTTCCCATGGGCTGCTTCCAGCCAATGACTGAGCACAGTCAGGGCTCAGGGTACTAGCACAAGCTATTCCTGGGAGATATGAGATTCTTCCAACAGGCCACTTTGGCTTGAAGCTTGGCAGAGACTTTGCTAGAGCTGGTTGCAGGCCCAGACTCTCCGTTCCCAGTCCTGCTTCCTTCCCTCTCTCCTCCACAGGGGTCAGACTGGAATCTGACATCAGATGGCATTGCCATCTGAAGGTGCTCTTGCATCCTCCTGCTCTCTCGCCCTGAGCTCTCCACAGGCAGTTCCCCCACATATCTCTCATGTGTCTGATCCCGTCTTGGCCTCTGCTTCTCAGAGGACCTGATGCATTAACACAACTAGTCACCTAACCGCTCTGTGACTCAATTTCCTCACCTGTTAAACAGAGACAACATAACCTACCTTTAGAGTTGCAGTAAGGATCAACGTAAATAAATTCAGAAAAGCGTCTCGCACCCTGCCACACAAAAGCTATTGTTCAATTTCCAGCTTTTTGCCTCCACGCTGCCCACTCCTACCCCTTCCCACTGACATGCTGTCTCTGTTGAAGTATCTTATAGCTCTTCCCTGCAGGTCCCAAGGTATCAATTAGCTTGAGCCCTCCCCAACATTGGCCTATGTTAATATACTAATGATAGCAGCATTTTAACATGGGTCCTCTGTGTGATAACCCATAAGTCATTCTAATGGTGGACCCACTTAAGTAAATCAGGAAATGGTGGCATATCTTTGGCACCCTCCTAAGTCTACTTTCTGCCTCTCTTTCTGTTCCTATCCCCTTAGTGGTGGGAGGAACAGCCTTCAGTTGTCTTTTTCCTGCCCCCAATAAAAACCTCTTGTCAGGGGAACATGCCAGTTGGGGCTCCTTGTGTTCTACTGTTTCTAGCTGCCTAGTCCTCCTGCCCATAGGATGGGCCTGCCCTGGGCAGCTGGGGGTCTGCTGCCTCTCCACCCTGCTCTGGACCTTCCTTTGAAGCACTCCATACCCAAATGGCAGTCCCTCCCTTGTACACAGGGCCCAAAGCTCTACTCCTTGCACCAAAGTGGTTGACCAAATCAAGTGGGGCTTGCTTATCCCCCCCCAGCACATGCTTCAAGCATAATATATAGAAGGGCCTGTTTGGTAGATGGATGGCCTTAGTATAGGCAGGTAGTGGGCAAAGTCCACCCTCTCCTCTGGTGCTGGAGCCTCTCAAAATGTCTCTTTTGCTGTCCAGAACTCTCTGGGCTGGCCCACAGCAACTCACAAATGGCCCAATCCTCTAGGACAGAACTGGCATTAGTTTAACTTGACTTCTGAATGAGAGCTAAAGTGGGAATCTTGGCTTCATTCCTAACTGAATTGAACTTTTGGAACCTTTTGGAACGTTTTGGAACCTCCCTGAGAACCCCCCAGCCCCACCCTTTCCTTTCAGTATTTTCTGTTGCAGTGTTACATGTTAGCAGCCCAGGCAACATTTTACGAAAACCACCTTCCTGCGTCCAGCCCAACAGCCCAGGAGCTCCTTTACAATGGGCTGGGAGCACCATGGGATGGCCCCAGAGAATGCAGAAGAGGCTGCGTGGGCTGTTTCTCTGCCTTTAATAATGCATTGTCTCCAAGGCCTTCAGGACGCTCATGCCCTGCCCACGGTTTGAAAAGTAAAAAGTGGAAAAACAAAGAATAATGAGTCAGAGAGTAAATGCTGCTTATTGTAAAAATTCAAACCATGAACGAGTCCAGGTAGCAGACATTGTGGACAGCCTGCCCATATCCCTTGGCTCTCACCATCCCCATGCACACCGGTACCTTCCTTCTCCAAGGCCCTGGAGCTGTCAGTCTGAAGGCTTTCTTGGGCTTGCCCCAGCACGGGGCAGGATGGGGAGTAATTGCCCCAGAAGTGGTTCTTGACCAATGGTGGCAGAAGTTGGTGTGCAACTCCTCCATTTTCCTTTCCTCTAGGGTGGGACAACTCTGAGGTAGGTTCTACACCATTTCCTAGTTGCCCCAGTTGCCCACAGGGGTAACCTGCTCACTAACGCACCCTGTATTGGTTTCTTCCCTTCCCTGCTTCACATTCCCACTTCCCTCCTAGTGCTCAGTGGGGCCATCTCCCAATTAAACTATCTGCACTTGAATCCTTATCTCCAAGTCTGCTTCTATGGGAACCCAACCTAGGACAGCCTATATATTAACAATGACCATCAGAGTATGTACTATTCTCTGAAGAAAAGCCTTCTGATTGCTGTAAGCAATGAACTCCAAATTTTTTGCTTGTGTACATGCATAAGTACCCCCCCATTATATGCATACTTGTTTATTTGTAAATGGTATGCAGGTTGAGTATCCCTTATTGGATTTCATATTTTTTTGGAAAATGAGATATCTTGGGGATGGGACCCAAGTCTAAACATGGAATTCATTTATGTCTTGTATATACCTTATATACATAGCCTGAAGGTAAATGTATACAATATTTTAAATAATTGTGTGCACAAAACAAAGTTTTGACTGTGGCCTGTCACGTGAAGTCAGGTGTGGAATTTTCCACTTGTGGCATCATGTCGGTGCTCAAAAAGTTTTGGATGTTGGAGCATTTTAGATTTCAGATTAGGTATGCTCAATGTGTACTATCATTAACCTAGTATAAGGCACAAGCTATACCTTGGGAAAGCTATATATCCATATTTCCAATAGGCACCTGAATAATTTTGAATTCCTTGAGCAATCTTTTTTCAGATCTGAAAAGATGGTCATTTTTTTTTTTTCTGTAAAGGTTTTGTTATGCACAGAGTGGGGAAGGAATTAGTACTTGCCAGCCATTTTCCTGATGGTGGCCAGGACGTTGCTCAGCTCCTCTCACTTCGTCTTGTCACAGATGTGTGTCCTTACCCTTTTCTTGATGAACTTGAGGGCCCACTTGTCCTTGGAGACCTTTAGCAACTTCGTAGCACGCTGCCTGTATATGGCAAAGCCACTACCTCTCAGATCATGTCCTGCACAAACTTGGTGTGCTTGGTGAGGCAGCAGTGGCTGTGCCTCGGCATGCTCACATTCTTGGTCACCTTGTGGTCCTCGCTGAGGCCCATGGCCATGGGGTAGCACAGAGCCATGGCTGCTGTGCTGGGAGGGCAGATGGTCATTGTTTTGACTTAACTGTGATGGGCAAGAAATGTTCTAGAAGGAGGAGAAATGCAACATTTGCTGCATTGTCAAGAGGAGAAATCTAACATTTTCTGGTGTTTGATTCTTCTTGCCTTATCAATATTGTTTTCAAACAGGGGTTCCTTTATGGGATTCTTCAAAGTCATTGGTTCTTTTTGTGAGGCTTGGTTTCATTATAACTGGATACTAGAATCTGTAAACACACTCTAACCAGGCAGAAGAAAACTGCAATATGTTACCAAATGCTGAAAGCAAGCAATAAGGCTTATCATCCCCTCAATTGAGGAACTCCCATTCTGTCTTCAAGATAACATGAATATTGCTCTTGTCTTGTGACTATCTGACCTACAGATGGGAGGAGTATGGTGGCACCAATCCATATATTACCTACTAGTTGAGATTATTTTCTTACTCTTTGGACCAAAAATAAATACAATAGAAGTTATCATCTTTTCTTCCCTTACCCCAGTGGGTCATCTTGATCCCCCCTTTGAGGTATGCACCCCTACTTTGGGGGCCGCTAGTTTGCATCCAGCTCTCATTCTTCTACCTATCCTTGGAGAGCCCCCCTGCCCTGCACCCACCTCCTGGGCACTCTGCTGTAGTCAGCTCAGCTTCTTCCCTCTTCTAGCCCTTTGTTTGTCCCCAGTCCTGATGTGTGCCCTCCTGTTTCATCTGTATCCATGTTTTGTCCATACTTCCTTTCCCCAGGGCCGTCTTCAAGCAATTCTAGCCCAGAATGATCTCATTCTCCTTAAATCCCTGGAACACATCTAACCCTCACCACACTTTTTTTTTTATACTCACCACCTACTTGTTTGTCTCTGTAGCTGAGCTCTAACAGCTGCCCACAGTCCAGAGCTACTTGAGCATAGAGAAGACAGAGCTAATTGGAGGTGACATGGTTTTTATTAGGAGGTGACACCAGGTCCTACATCCCCAAATCCGCCCATGGAGCCCCCTAGACTCTTAGCACAGACAGTGCTCTTTGGCTCTCCCAGCATCTATCTCTTCCAGTGACTGGCTGAGGAGTGTAAACATTAATTTGTCTATGGCACAGAGGCAGTAAGGAAGCCATGGAGAAATTACTCTGACTTCTAGCCAAGAGGATGGAACTGTGCCAGGCTCAGGGTGAGTTAGCCCACGTTTTGCATGCATTACAGCTTCTTTTCTGACTTCCCAGGCTGAGTCAACACATTCATAATAAGACTTTTTTTTTAAAAGAAGCCCATATTTATTATTTTTTAAAATTAGACTTCCAAAAAGCATGGAATTAACCCACTTTTTAAAACAGCTTTATTAAGATATATTTCACATACCACATAACTTACCCATTTAAAGCGTGCAGTGGTTTTTAGTATATTCACAGAGTTGTCAGCTTAACCCTGTGATGGTCAGTTTTAGGTGTCAGCGTGGCTAGGCTGCAGCTCCCAGTTATCCAATTAAACACTAATCTAGGTGCTTCTATAAAGGTATTTTGTAGATGTGATTAAAGTTCATAATCAGTTGACTTTTAAGTAAGGGAGATATTCCTGGATAGTCTGGGTACGCCTAATTCAATCAGGTGAAAGGTCTTCAAGGCAGAGCTGAGGTTTCCTAGAAGAAGAAATTCTGCCTGCAGACTGCAGCTTCAGCTCTTGCCTGAGAGTTCTAGCCTGCCCTTTCTGACGACCAGATTTCAGACTAGCCTCGCCAGCCCTCACAACTACATAAATTCCTTGCAACAAACCTCTTTATATCTCCTACTGGTTATGTTTCTCTGATTGAACCCTGACTGATACAAACCCACTTTAAAAATATCATAAAAACAAAGTTCTGTTTTCTATAGGAGCTTGCTTTTCTTTCTCAGGATTGCTTGCAATCTTCTCCCCTTGTGCCATGTGTTCTTAGAGGTATTTCTATGTCCCTTCTTCTCCCAGACACTAAGTCCTGGATTTAATCTTGATTGCAGATAGGTGCAGTCAAACAACTTTTCACCACCACCAGAACAATTTGTTGGGAGTCCATCTGCAATTTTTGCTATGGTAATTTCCACTAGAATGTAAATTCCACAGAGGTTAGGATCTTTGTTCCACTTACTGAGATATCTCCAGAGCCCAGAACTGTGCCTGACACCTGATAGATATTTGCTAGGGTTTGAATGTTTGTCCCTTCCCAAACTCATGTTGAAATTCAAATGCCATTGCAACAGTGTTAAGAGGTGAGACTGTTAAGAAGTGATTAGGCCATGAAGGCTCTGTTCTCATGAATGGATTAACGCTGTTATTTGTGCAGTGGGTTTGTTATCTTGGGAGTGGGTTCCTTATATAATAAAAGGATGAGTTCAGCCCCCTTTCCCTCTCTTGTCCTCTCACCTTCTGCCATGGGATGATGCAGCAAGAAGGCCCTCACCAGATGCCAGCCCCTCGATCTTGGCCTTCCCAGCCTCCAGAACTGTGAGAAATAAACTTCTGTTTATTATAAATTACCTAGTCTGTGTTATTCTGTTATAGTAGCACAAAATAGACTAAAACAATAGTCAATAAATATTTGTTGAATGAAGCCCACAGTGACATTGTAAACTGTTTGAAAGAGTGTCCTTTTAGAAGCTACTTGTAGATTGCAAAAATGGCCACAGTTTTTTCCTTCTCATGAGAGCTGGAGTCTACTTCTCCACCCCTTAAATCTGAGCTTGGCTATGTGAATTGCTTTGGTCAATAGGACATGAGCAAATGTGATACGAGCAGAGGCTTGAAAAACACTTGAGTATTGGAGCTTGGGCTTGGAACTCAAAGACCATCATGTGAACAAGTCTGAGGTAGCCTACTGGAGGGTTAAAAGCTACATGGAGGAGAACCAAGGCATCCCATGTGACAGTCTGCCAACCACCAGACATGTGAGGCCATCCTAGATCATCCAACCACCTGCCAACCTGCAAGCTTAAAACAGACACATGAGCCAGCCCGGACAAGAAGAACTGCCCAATCAACCCACCAAATCATTAACAAAATGAAATGTTTGTGGCTTTAAGCCACTAAATTGAGATCATTTGTTACATAGCAATAGATAATTGATACAGTGCTCAATGAATTCCCAAGTTCAGATAAAGAAAGATATGTCATCTTAGTTCTCAATTATTTTGTGTCTGCTATATATCAGGCTCTGTGCTTGGCACCAAGAATATGAAGATTAAGCTGGGCATGGTAGCTCACACCTATAATCCCAGTGATTTGGGAGGCTGAGGCAGGAGGATCGCTTGAGCCCAGGAGTTCGAGACCAGCCTGGGCATAATAGTGAGACCCTGTCTCTAAAAAAAAAAGATTAAAATATGTTGTTCTGCAAGCCTCCTTAGACATGACACCAAAAAAAAAAAGCAACAACAAAAAATAGTTAAATTGGATTTCCTCAAAATTAAAAACTTTTATGCTTCAAAGGACACCATCAAGAAAGTAAAAGACAACCCACAGAATGGGAGAAAATATTTACAAATCATTTAACTGATAAGGGACTTACATCCAGAATATATAAAGAACTCTTACAACTCAATAATAAAAAGATAAATAACCTCATTAAAAAATAGGCAAAGGATCTGAATAGACATTTCTCCAGAGAAGATATACAAACAGCCAATAAGCACAAGAAAAGATGCTCAACATCATTAGTTATCAGGGAAATGCAAATCAAAACAGCTTGAGGACTATAATATTGCATGAGTTATAATACTGTATCATATACTGGAAATTTGCTAAAAGAGTAGATTTTAGGTGCTCTTACCACACACACACACACAAAGGTAACTATGACTAAGTGAGAAGATGGATATGTTAATTTGCTTGATTGTAGCAATCAATTTACTATGTATATGTATATCAAAACATCATATTGTACACCTTAAATATAGACAATAAAAAAGGCACATGTATAAAAAAGAAAAAAAAGAAAAAGTATTATTCTAAAAAAACCCACAATGGCCATAATATCAAAAGTCAGAAGATAACAAGTACTGGTGAGGGTGTGGAGAAATTGGAGCCCCTATGTGCTGCTGGGGGGAATGTCAAATGGTGCAACTGCTGTGGAAAACAGTCTGGCAGTTCCTCAAAAGGTTAAACATAGTTACTGCATGACCCAGCAATTCCACTCCCAGGTGTATACCCAAGAGAAATGAAAACATACATCCACACAAAAATTTGTACATGAATGCCTATACCAGCATTATTCATAGTAGCCAAAAAGTGAAAGTAACCCAAATGTCCATCAACTGATGAATGGATAAGCAAAATGTGGTCTATCCATACAATGGAATATTACTCAGCAATAAAAAGGAATGAAGTCCTGATACAAGCTATGACATGGATAACCTCAAAAACATTATGCTAGGGGAAAGATGCCAGACACACAAAAAATGCATATTGTATGATTCCGTTTATGTGAAATGTTCAGAATAGGCAACTGCATAGAGACAAAAAGTAGATTAGTGGTCGTCAGGGATTGGGAGGACTAGGGGATGTAGGGAGTGACTGCTAATGGGCACGGGATTTCTCTTTGGAATGATGAAAATGTTCTAAAATTGGATTGTGGTGATAGTTGCACAACTCTGTGAATATACTGAAAAACATTTAATTTGAATGGGCGAATTGTATGGCATGTGAATTACATCTCAATAAAGCTGTTTTTTGCAAAGTTCAGCAACTTAGCCAAGGGCAAATGATTATTAGTAAATAACTGGGCTGGAATTTGAATCCAGGTCCCATCTGCACACTCTCTTTCTGTTTGACTTTCTATCTCAAATATGCCTAATATGTTTATTTACATCAAAAAACTGTGCATAGAAAAATGCACAGTAATATGTAATACACATATAACAATGTTTTATATTCCACTTTTTAAACTTTAAAATAGATTGTGAGCAATTTTCCATGTCATGACATAATCTTTTACAACATAAAATTTTAGTAGCTACATGGTATTCCACTGTATGGCTGAACCTTAATTTATTTAACCAAGTCCTTTTTATTTAGATGTTCTCTAACCTGGGATGTTATCAAAATCACTGCTATAAACAGGCTAGTGGGTTTTTAAATTTTTGACAGATCTATCATCATTGTGGGATTTTTCTTTCTTTACTTTTTACTAAAGCAAAATGAACATATATAAATGTGTACAGGTGAACACATTTTCACAAACTGAATACACCTGTGTAACCAGCACTCAGTTGAAGAAACAACATGACCAGCACTTCAGAAGCCCCCTTTGTGCCCTCTGTCTGCCAGGTCTTTTTTCTTTTTCAACCGAGTATCATTGAATCAATTGATATCAATTGAATACTATTTCAATCAACTATCAATTGAATACAGCAAATTGGCAAATCCAACACCCTGCTTTGGAGCAGAGCCAGTAAAGATGTCACAGATTGCCATTTAATGTGCACTGGTGTCTGTCTGTTCTCTGTGCCTTGACTCTCCTGCTTTCAATGCTCTGGAATCTGGTAACCTTAACCCTTACCTGAGTGGGAACCCTACCTTCTGTGTAGCTTCAAGAGCTGAGGGGGCAGCAGGTGTGTTGGGCTGGCCTGGGTGAGCCTGGTCTGGTTGGCCTGACCAGGCATGTGTTGCACTCTCCCCGGCCCCACACACCTGATGGAGGCTGGTACGGAGGGCCTGCCTAAGCAGCTGTAACCAAGGGCCAAGTGTTCTAAATTAGTGGATCTCAAACTTGGCTATATATTGGCATCCACGGGGACCTTAATATATAATGATGCCTAGGACCCACCCCCAGAGATTCTGATTTAATTGCCCTGGGGTATGGCTTGGGCATGGAGATTTTTTGAAAATACCCAAGTGATTCCAATGTGCAGTCAAGGCTGAGAACCACTGCTCTCAACTCAGATTCTCTTTGGCATTTGTGGGTGTGCTGCTCAATATCAACATTAGCTGAGGATTAAATGCTACATCTCATTGACTCCATAATATTTTTGTAATTCGCACCAACTTTTTCTTTTGTGCTTTCCTTAGAGGGCTTGTGCAACACTATTTTGACAACATCCCACTCTCTCCATAGATTGAACTGGCAACCTCTAAGATGGTTGTGGATATGTTGGGTCATTTAGTCTTTATGGAAATTAAAATGTTTTAAAACAATAATGAGTTACAAAAGTATATTTTGTATATTAAGTATATTTAATGTGCTTTCATACCTCTCCTGCAGATGATGTGCCTTGATGAAATAGTGTGCTTACTAGAAGAAATGAGGGTTTCAGATGTATAAATTACACAAGAGAGATTTGCAAGGCCATCATGCCTGACCCATCTGAATTGTTCTCTGGCTGTTTCCTGCAAAGGACACAAGGCTTTGGAAGGGCACTCCATGGGAAGGGAGGACTTTCCCAAATGGGGGCTCAGAGAGCATACTTTAAACATGATTATAGAAGGTTTCTTTTATAAGTTACCTTCAAGAAGGAAAAGGAAATGCCTGGTTTATGAGCTCAAACAAGTGGGCTGACCAGAAATCAGACACTTAAAAGTAGAGAAGGAAGAGAAAGGAGTTTGAGCAAAGCAAGAAAGAGAGATGAGTCTGGGGTAAATTGGTACTTCCAGGGTGTCCATGGTCTGTGGCTGACACCTGGGAGACGGAATGACCAACTAGCTTACCTGGTAAGGCTATTGGCAAGTATAAGTAAAGCCTCCTAGGCACTTAAGCACAGGAAACACCAGCGAGTGTTGTCTGTGTTAGACAGGGTAATATACAACGAAAGCAAAGGCACAGATATGGAAACATTTCCTGATTCTTGGGAAAATGTCAAGCTCTCCCTAATTTCACTCTCCTAAGTGTTCACATAAGAATGCTGATGCGTGAGCTGGAGTTTCCAGGAACCTCCTCTCTTCCTGAGGAGTGCTCAGTGGATCCTGGCCAGGAGGTCTGTTCCAGCAGAGCTCGGAGCTGATGATACACTTTCCCACGTGATTTCAAAGCAGTGGTGGGTTCTGTCTTATATTTATACAACCAACAGAAAAAACGTATTTTAGAGAAAACAGGCAAAGAAGGGAGCTGAGGGTAGCAATTTCATAGCCTGCTCTGTAATTTAGTCTGGTATTCTCTGCTGAAGGAGAAAATAGTCCCTGTGTTAACAGACAGTGGAGGATGCAAGAAGGAAGGATCACACAGTTTGGGCCCTGGCCCTAGAATTTTCAATGTGTTGGGAAAGAAGGGAAAATTTTGACTCCTCCCCCCCACATTTTAACATCATAGAAAAACACTGGTTATCTGTGGAGGATAAACAGATTGTGATATAGGTGGATGGATGGAGATAGATAGATAGATAGATAGCAGGGTGAGCAGTAGAATAATAGATAGGAAAAAAGGAAATGAGAGTATGGGCCAAGAGCATGGGCTCTGAAGCCAGACTGCTGCCTGGGATTGAGCCACAGCTGCCACTGACTAGTAAGTGACCTTGGGCAGGTTATGCAGTCTCTCTGTGCTCTGGTGTCCTCCTCTGTGAAATGGGTTAGTAAGAGTACATACCTCATGGGGCCTGGCACAAAGGAAGCAAATAAAAGTTAGCATTTATTTTATTCTTATTATTAGTATAACTTCCCAGGATATTAAGAGAGAACAGATGAGAATTCTCGACCCCAGCCTGGGGTAGTCAGAGAGAATCACCCCTCAGGCCAGGGGAGGTGGATTAGTCTTAACCAATGGATAGGAATTAGCAAGAGAGAAAGGAGATGGTATTCCCATTCTAGGCGGAGGAGAGGGGTCTATGGGTGAGAAACAGGGTGAGCGTAAAGAAGGTTTTTAAGTGATTTGTATTTTTTGAATCACAATTGCTTCCATGTTTGAAAAATAGGCAAACGCATATATGGAAGTCACAGTGTTTTTTTCAGTCAACAGAAAACGGCGTGCAAGGAGGTTTAAGAACATATTGTGATGTCTCCAAGTGTCCCCAGGGGTCTATAGGCCACAGTTTGGAAATCCGTTGCCTATACACCACAGATTGCTGGTGTCTGCTGCATCTTGGACCGAGACTCTGGCTTCCCTTCAATAGCACTATCTAGGTAGAGAGTTACTGAAGGTTTTCAAGCAGGGGAACCATGATGGAAATGACTATTCCGCATTTATTTCAACCTCTTTTCAGTGTGCCTTTATGTGTAGCTGTCTTGAAAGAGAAAAACTACATTTCCCAGATTCCCTTGCAGCTGTGTAATTTGAATTCCACCAATCAGGTATGGTCATGTGAAACAAATTCAGAACTCATTTAGGTGGGGGAAAGAGGCATGGTGGGAAGCTTCTGTTTTGCAGATGCAGGTCCAGTGTGACTCTGAAGCCAATGGTTCCAACAGTGGCTTCCTGATCCCCAGATTACATCTGAGGGCAGCCATCCCGGAGACAGCTGCCCAGAGGCCAACTTCCTGATTTGTTCACACAACTCCTTCCTGAGGGTGGTGGCTTGCCAGCAGGAGAACCCAGTTAGCACATGTCTGGTGTCCGCTGTGTTCTTGACCAAAATCCTGCTTTCTTTCCATCAACAGCGTGATTCAGTGCAGGGCCAACCTCTCTCCCTGTCTCCTTTCCCCTTGCCTGTGGCCCTCCATTCGCGTCTTCTCAGTCACTGAACTGAATCACTGAACTGGGGTCTTGGTTACCTGCCTCCCAGAAGGCACCTGGGCCTCTTATGCAAATTTCCCTCCCCATTACACTTATGCAATCTGACCATTCCCCTGCCTTTAAGCTTTTTGTTTGTTTGTTTAACTTAAAAAACAAAGGAAATTTGCCTCTCCAGACACCTTGCCACAAAGTGATGCCACTTTGTGGGGAAGAACCAGCGTAGCCTTGGGTGGAGGGGAGCTGCTGATAGAGCAGGCCCAATGATCTAGGTAAACCAACTGAAATAGCGAGGCAGGGATTTCCAGGTAATTTACAAAGGAAGCAAGTTGAGAAAGGAGCTAGGAGATGTCCCCCGAAGTGGAAAGAATAATTCATCAGGGTCCTGAACCAAAGCACTTACAGAGAAGTGAGATAAAGAGTGAACTGTAGGCCGGGCGCCGTGGCTCACGCCTGTGATCCTAGCGCTCTGGGAGGCCGAGGTGGGAGGATCACTTGAGGTCAGGAGTTCGAGACCAGCCGGAGCAAGAGTGAGACCCCATCTCTACAAAATATAGAAAAATTAGTCAGGCGTGGTGGCACATGCCTGTAGTCCCAGCTACTCGGGAGGCTGAGGCAGGAGGATCACTTGAGCCCAGGAGTTGGAGGTTGCAGTGAGCTATGATGACGCCACTGCACTCTAGCCTGGGTGACAGAGTGAGACTCTGTCTCCAAAAAACAAAACAAACAAACAAACAAAAAGAGTGAACTGTAACACTGACCTGGGGTGAGATGACCTGTGACAGGCTGGGGGATGGGGGGAAGTTTTCTCCAGTCCTAGACAGGGTCCCCGTGTGCAGTGTATGGGCTCTGCCTTGCACACAGACACCTGGCAGAGGGGACCCAGTCTGAGCTGCAATCCAGCCCATGCCCCACTTGCCAAGCTGTGGGTCCCAGCACAGGGCTGCATCCTCCTGGAGGAAGGGGTGCCTTTTAAAATACACATTAAGGAGTTGTAGGGGCAGCCCTAATTCCAGGTTATTGCTCAGAGAGCAGAGGCCCAAAAGCTGCCTATGTCAAAGCCTCCCGACACCCAGAAGTGTATGCCTTCCCCCACTCTCAAGCCACCAAAGGGCATAGATGTGTGCAGAGCTGTTGGCCCAGCCCTCTCACAGCTCTGCATGAGACAGCAATTTAGCTTTTATCACAAAACTGCACAGAATAGGCAAGATGACATTGACTTTGTTATTGTTTCTTCTGCCAAGTGTTTTCATGCCATAAACTGCATGTTATGAACTTTGCAATCATTCTTTGGACTTTGAAAATTGCTTAGGAAAGAATACTTCATCTCAAGAGAGGATGTGAGGATGTGGGGGGAGGAGGGGAGGAGGAACAGAGGAGGAGACAAAGTCCTCTTGGAATACAAACTGCCAGTTTCCGTTCTAGAGTGACTAACTGCAGTTGGCCTTTTGTTGCTTGCCTGGGGAACATGTTCAACAAGTACAAAATTGGATCAGGTTGTTTGTAGAAATGCTTTGAAGGTACCAGGCCCTTCTGCTATAATAGCAGCCTAGGCCGTGTTTTCTACCATCCTGAACCACATCTACCAAGAGTAGATAACAAGTCAGACCAGAAGAAGCTGCTTGGGCACTGAGGCCCTCACCCTGCTGTTAATCAGGCACAACCTCCAGGAAGGGGGCACAGAGAAGAAGCCTGTGTTGGCAACAGCACAGGCACAGCCCCTGTGCATATCCGGGCAAGAAAAACGAAAGTGCACACAAGACAATATGTTAGGTAGAAAGTCAGCTTTTTTTTTTTTTTTTTTTTTTTGAGGCAGGATCTCTCTGTGTTGCCCAGGCTGGAGTGCAGTGGTCCAATCATAGCTCACTGTAACCTCAAATTCCTGGGCTCAATTGATCTTCCCACCTTAGCCTCCTGAGTAGCTGGGACTACAGGCGTGTCCCACCATGCCTGGCTAATTAAAAAAACTTTTTTTTATTTTGTAGGGATGGGGTCTTGCTATGTTGCCCAGGCTGGTCTCAAACTCCTGGCCTCAAGCAAGTCTCCTGCCTCAGCCTCCCAAAGTGTTAGGATTACAGACGTAAGCCACTGCGCCTGGCCGAAAGTCAGCTTTGAGTTTCAACCATAAATGTAAATCACCACTTAAAGAAAAGCATCAGTGCAAACTAAAACACCATGCTCAAGCCTGTTTCCTCCATCTGTAGCAGATGCTTTGGTATCCCACTCACAGTCCTCAGCATTTGCCATTTTCATGCATACCAGCCCAACTTCCAACAGTCAGCAACCACTACACTTTGCCCAGAGAGACTGTCTCTGGGCACCAGAGTGGCCGTCAAAGAGTGCCCTTGCATCTCAGGCAAGGTTCTACCTTGTCACTCAAGAGTTCCCCGCAGGATTAAGCTCCACTTGTCCACAATGGTAACTTGTTTGACAAGACACCCTTAAGTGGCTTCTTTCCCTTCCCTTCTTTGTCTCACTTCCCCACTGTCCTACTGGTGTTTCCTAAAATCTCCTCCCAAATAAACTACAGATGCTCCTTGACTTTTGATGGGGTTACATCCCAACAAACCCATTGTAAGTTGAAAATATCACAAGTGAAAAATGCATTTAATACACCTAAACTACATACCTAAACACCTAAACATCATAGTTTAGCCTAGCCTACCTTAAATGTGCTCAGATCACTTACATAAGCCTATAGTTGGGCAGAATCATGTAACACAAAGCCCATTTTATAATAAAGTGTTGAATGTCACATGTAATTTATTGAATACTGTACTGAAAGTGAAAAACCAGAATGGTTTCACACCATTGTAAAGTGGAAAAATCCTAAGTCAAGCCATCGTAAGTCAGGGACTGTATATGCTTGCACTGGAATCCTCATGTCAGTATCTACTTCTGGGGAAAGCCAAACTAAGACATCCTCCAGTCTTCATCTATTTTATTAAA
Source organism: Daubentonia madagascariensis (assembly GCA_023783475.1). Classification (NCBI taxonomy): domain Eukaryota; kingdom Metazoa; phylum Chordata; class Mammalia; order Primates; family Daubentoniidae; genus Daubentonia; species Daubentonia madagascariensis. The sequence continues at coordinate 17,624 of JAKFHU010001601.1, forward strand.
ATTTTCTCTGTTCCCTTATTTAACAGGTTTAATTTTCGTCTAAACTGTTCATTCTGAAAGTGAACACAAAGTTGGGGTAGTTTCTCCATCCAAACAATGCGTTTTGATACAAGGCATATCCAAGTTTTAAAAATCTTTTTTGTGATTCTAAGGAACTTTCCCAATTCTTTGGTAGACTGGAATGTATTGCAGTAGATATTTGTTCTGGTATCTGAATCATAACCAGGTCTTGGCAGGCTTTCACTTGGTAAATGTATTTTTTGAGCAGTGATATGAGTAGGGCCATATTTTAAATATATTAGGGGAATTTAGAACTAAAACTAATTCTTTTTTTAATCTTTTACAAAGCAAGCCCACATTTATAAATTTTCATGTATTTTTTTCTTAAAGTCAACTACATCCACCTTGATATTTCATTGTTAAATCTCATATTTGAATGAGACTTCACCTATAGGCCAACTCCTTTTTAAAAATGCTATTTCTTTTTTTAAAATTAAAAAAATTTAATTGACATGTAATAATTGTACATATTTATGGAGTACAGGGTGATATTTCGATACAGGTATACAATGTACAATGATCGAATCAGGGTAATTAACAAATCCATCACCTCAAATATTTATTATTTCTTTGTGTTGGAAACATTCAAAATCTTCTCTTCTAGCTATTTGAAAATATACCATAAATTATTGCTAACTATACTCATCCTATAGTGCCATAGAACACTAGAACTTATTCCTCCTATCTAGCTATATTTTCGCATCTGCTAACCAACCTGTCTCTATCCTCGCTTCCCATTACCCTTCCCAACCTCTAATAACCACAATTCTACTCTCTACTTCTATGAGCTCAACTTTAAAATCTTTTTTTTAAATTTTAGAGATGGGGTCTTGCTATGTTGGCCAGGCTGGAGTGCAGTGGCTATTCACAGGCACAATCATGGCACACTGCTGGGCTGCTGGGCTCAAGTGATCCTCCTGCCTCAGTCTCTAGAACTACAGGCATGTGCCACTGTACCCGGATCAACTTTTTTAGCTTCCACATAAGTGAGAACATGCGGTGTTTTTCTTTCTGTGCCTGACTTCTTTCATTTAATATAATGTCCTCTAGGCTCATCCATGTTGCTGCCTATGACAGGATTTCCTTCTTTTTTATGGTTGAATAGTATTCCATTGTGTATATATACCACATTTTCTTTATCTCCTCATCTGTTGATGGACACTTAGGTTGATTCCATATCTTGGCTATTGTGAATAGCGCTGCAGTAAACATGGGGGTGCAGAGATCTTTTCGATATTCTGATTTCCTTTCCTTTGGATAAATACCCTTAAAATGCTATATCTATTAGTGCCGTTTAGACTATTACCAAGGACCTAATACAAAATGATCTGGAATACAATACTGATGGTATACAGCCTACAGGAAAGTAGTTTTGTCACCAAATATAACCTCAGGGCTACTACAGTATTTATTTTTCTGTTATTAATTTATTGAGGGATGCTGGATAAATCACTCTGACTCTGAATTCTTCAGTTTTTCCAATGTATCAAATAATAAATTAATATTTGAAGTTGTATGAAGTAAAGAAGGAATGGGACTATATCTATTTCCTAGAAATAAAATATGAGGGCTTATTTCAGTGTAAAAACAATGTATATACAGAGAAAACTAGAAGAATTCAGAAAAGTAGAAAGAGAAAAAAGCACCTATATTTCTACTGCATAAAAAAACTTAGCATTACATTTTAATTTATTTTCTTCCAATCTTCTTAATATATACAGGTTTTGTGTTTTCATTATCCTCGAGACATAAGCACGTTCTATGTTATCTCTTGTTGGACATTATCATCTTAATAGCAACATGAAATGCCAATGAGTAGATACACTATAGTTTACTTATTGAGTTCCTTATGTTCAGATTCTTCCCCCTATTTTTTTGCTATTATAAATAATACCAGTAGAATTTAGTTTGCACCACTGTGTGTTTCCCACTGTTCTTTCCCAAGAAGTGTTGATCCTCGTTCACGATGGGTAGATCCCATGCTCCGTAGATAATGGGTTTCTATCCCTCTCTTCCATACATATTGATTGCCTGCTCTGTGCCAGGCACCTTGAGGGAGCCAAAGACGAATAAGACACAGCACCCATCCGTAAGGAGCTTGGAATCTGGAAAGGAAACACAGACCTGTAATCCACAAACAACAGCAACCCAGTGAGAGAGCTCTACGCAGGGTATTATAAAAGCACAGAGGAGCAAGTCTCTGACTCTACCTTGGGAAGGGTTTTAGAAGCATGAGTAAGAATTTTCCAGACAGCCCGAATAAAGGAAATTAAAAAAATAAGCCAGGAATGGTGGAGCTCACCTGTAGTCCCAGCTATTTGGGAGGCTGTGGTGGGAGGATCACTTGAGTTCGAGTTCAGCCTAAGCAACATAGCGAGACCCTGTCTCTAAAAAAATTTTTTTTAAATAAAAAAATAAATCTGGGTAATGTGACAGCAATGGGAGGAAGGTGGTTAACAGTAGACAGGACGCCATCCTGGCAGCACATACATTGGTCCATTGCACATTATATATTTACTTACTTCATATCTTGCCTTGTTCCGGAAAGGATTTAAGGAGACTGTTTGGTTTCCATAATTGGTACTAAATAAATATTTGAATACTAGTGAATTAATGGTTTTGTTTAATTTTGGCTCCTTGGTCACTTATAATTTGGTATTTTACCAGAATTTGATCAAACACTAGAGGGCCCAATTTGGACTCATCTCTTCCAAAAGAGTTTGTAACAGTGTCTCCTTGTGTGCTTCCACAACAGGTTGCTCTTTTCTAGAAGCCAGCCTGTGTAGTGGTATCTGGTAAATATTTATAACAACGGGCTCTCTGGAACTGAGGGGTTGGGGTGGAGCTGATTTGCAGTGATTGCCAATTTCCATGGTGTGAATACTCCCATCACTGCTGGTTTCAGGCTACCAACTTGACCTCACCAAATGCTGAGTTGGGAAGAGATGTGTGCAGTCAGCTCTTCTGAGCCAGTGCCAGCTGGCTCCAGCACACCACCAGCTCCAACGTATGTGAAATCTCCACCTGAGAACAGTGCTCTATAGACTGGGGCTGAGAGTGTTTGTAGGATATTTGATTTATATATATGTTGCTAATGAAGAATTTTCACAATTACTGAACATTTTTGAAAAATGCAGCCAAACAGAATACCTGCAAAAATGGAACAAAACAATAATTATAATATTTATTGCTATCCTACATCTGTATGACACCTTCTCATTAAATTGCTTTTCTTGATGAGACAACCTGCAGGGTTTTGCTCTTCTTTTTTCCTTTTGCCAACTTATTATTTTAACAACTAAGATACTAAGTAAGTATTTCCAAGAAAAAGTACTATGTAATTTTATTTATTGACCCCATGATCTTACTGACTCAGATATTGGGAAACTCCTTTTTGGTGAGATTGTAAAATCAAAGATCAGATGTTTCTAAAAATACAAAGGAATGTGAATCACAAATAGGGGAATCGCTGAGGATATGGATCCTTTTATCAATGATGTGTTTTAACATTTAAAGATTGAAATCTTAAAGATTTTAAGATTTAAAAAAATGATCTGCAAATAAAATTTTTAACTCTAAATCAGATATTCTAAATGAAAGGTGGTATTGTCCAGGGTGGAGAGCATTCTAGAAATCGATGGTGGCATTTTTTGGGTTGTCACAATGACTGAGGGGCACTATGGACATTTTTTAAAAATTTTAATTTTTGATTATTATGGGTACATAATAGTGGTATATCTTTATAGGGTACATGTGATGTTTTGATACAGGCATACAACATGAATTAATCAAATTAGGGTAATTGGGGTATCCATCACCTCAGGCATTTAACATTTCTTTGTGTTAGGAACATTCAGTTCCACTCTTTTAGTTATTTTAAAGTATACCTTAATTTCACTACTGACATTTAAAAAGTGTGGGCCAGTGATTCTAGAATTGGAAATTGCCCCACGTCCCAAATGACCTTGAAATGTCCTGCTGAACCTTCATGTAGGTGAAGATAAGCACTTAATTTTCCAACAACACAAACACTGTACAAATCGAAGGATGCTTGCATTTAGCTTTGCTTAGAACTTTCCAAGAGTTGTTCACCATGTTGGGAAGTCACAGCAACATGGGCAGAAGCACTTTTTTGATTTGAGTTGCCACTAAAGCACATCTGTGTCAGTCTGCATCATAAGCTGTCACTTGCAAATTGGTATAAGCATCTGACTACTTGATTACACCTTCTAGTATTGCCATGCCTGAGGGTTTACATTTTGAGGTGCATGTTATTTTATTATACGTTACTTTCCTTTTACTTCTCCTTTCCACCAGGACATTACATTGTTTTTTTTACAAGTGTGTGCAGTGGTATGTGATATCACCTATGAATTTCATTTCAGGTTGATATAAAGGGGCTACTAAATATGTGTTATAAAAGAGATCATTGGGTCTGAGACCACTGATCCAAATAACCAGTCCTTAGCATAATATGACAATATCTTTTCTGTTTCCGAGGAACCTAGCATATCTGCCTACCATCTGACACCAGAGCAGTGTATCATATTCCCTTGGCTTCAAGACTGTAAAAAGATTGTTCAGCTCTGCCCTAGTCACTACCATTTGTGGTCTAAAATAACAATTTTATCAATTTTCTTGATCACAATGCTTACAGCTTTGTCATTTGTTCTTTAGAACAATTGGTGGCCTCTTGGAAAAGCACATAATCAAAAAATCCAGTGGATTGAGTCTTTAAGGCAGTTTTAAAATGAAGTGAATGTAAATTTCCTTGAGTTTAGAATTTTACTCTGAGGAATTTGGAAGCAAGCATTAACAGGCAATTCTATTTGGTCTTGCACCATACACACTGGCAATAAACACCCTGGTATGAAAATAAGCAGTTAGTGTTATGCACACAATAACAGAAAATAAATATATACTTTGAGCTGGATTCAAATATGAACCTACAGATCATGTTGTCAACTCAGTGAAAGAGAAAAAAATGCATCACCAGTGAATAAACCTGTAATAAATATGCAGGGCTGACCTTTGGCAAAATTGCAAAGTAGCTGGCATCTGTTTCCCGAATTTTCATCTTCCTTCTTTGGTGCCCTTTTCTCCCCTCAGCACCCCCTACAAGCCTAGAGCCCTCAGTTAATACAGAATTAGCAAGCATTTTTGAGCTACTTCTGTATGCTAGGCATCGTGGTAGGTACTGTCAAATTTGTTTCTGATTTGAGAGTCTTCCTGTCAGAAGGCAAGGGATCTGATAAACTTTTTCCTCCCTTAGTAACTCTAGAATCTTTTCAAAGCAGATGGGCTATTTTTAAAGATCGGGATGGTTATCTTGGCCGAGGGGGAGTGACTTAGACGGGGCATGAGGGCTTCGAGGGAGCTGGAAATGTTGTATTTCTTTCTTTTTTTTTTATTATTGTGGTAAAAAAGATAACATAAAATTTAGCATCCTAACCATTTTTAAGTGGACAGTTCAGAAGCGTTAAGTATATTCACATTGTTGTGAAACAGATCTCCAGAACTTTTTCATCTTAAAAAACCGAAACCCATTAGACACCTCCCCTTTGCCCCTCCCCTAGCCCCAGGCAACCACCCTGCTACTTTCTGTCTCTATGAATTTGACTACTCTAGGTACCTCACATAAGTGGAATCATATAGTATTTGTCCTTTTGTGTCTGGCTTCTTTCACTTGGCATAATATTCTCAAAGTTCATCCATATTGTAGCATGTGACAGGATTTCCTTTCTAATGTTGTATTTCTTGATCTGGGTGCTGGCCACCCGAGATGTCTACTTTGGGTAAATTCATCCAGCTGTGCACTTTTTAATTGGACACACTTCTGTATGCATGGTATGCTTTTGAAAGAGTTTACTTCAAGTAGATGGAGATAAAATTTTTAAATTATTGCTATCATTTCTACTAAGGTATTAGTTAACTTATTATATTAATGTTTTCCAGGGGTGTTTTAGAAGTACCAGTTAGAGAAGGCAGTGCTTAACTCAAAGGACTACCTTGCTGAGGGCAGAACTTCAAAAAGACATGGTCTCAGACAGGCCCTCCTCAAATCTCACCCGAGCCATGGCTCTGAGGCCCTCTATACAGAAGTCTGGTGTTGCTCATCACCATCCAAAAATCATTAAAAATTAATGCCCTCAAATAAAAGCAGAAGGTGAAGAAAAAACTGTCCTTGAAGAGAAGAATGGAATTGGGCAGACAGCCCACTAAAATAAAATTTTAGGAGAAAGAACAAAACAAAGTTGAAAGAAGAGAATCACGTGGGGTTGCCAGATCTAGCACACACACACGCAAAAATCAATCAGTCAGTCAATCCAGGATGCCCAGTGAAATTTGAATTTCAGATAGCAAATTTTTTTTAGTATAAATAGTTCCAAATAGTTCATATAATAAAAAATTGTTTATAAGAAATTCAAATTTCACTGGATGTCCTGTATTTCATCTGGTAACCCTAGATTCAAGGGAAGAAAGAGGGGGGTAAAGCCATAGGCAATATTAAAAATGTCTTTTCAATACAGGGAACCACCCCAAAGCAAGATTCTCTGAAAAGCACATAGCGCTGGGCGGTCCCTGACCTAAACAGAAGAAAGAGCTCTCCACTAGAAGTCGGTTGTATTTTGGGGTTGACAAAACGTTAGGAGACTTTTATTGAATGTCTTGCCAGAGGCCCAGAGTTTAAACCAAATCCTGTCACATTCACTGTTTCCCAGAGAGCTGGGTGACAAACTGCCTAGGATGATGGTGTGTGAGCTGTAGGCAGGAAGGACAAAGGATTTCTGAAAGGATTTGGAGTGATTTTCCTTGTCAATTTTCATCTCAAGAAATCCTTGATGTGTGTAAATAGGGGTTGCCATTAAAAGTACCATATTAGTACTGATGGGGAAAACAAATTCCTAAACACTCCTCCCTTCCCATTCATCAAAGCAACAGTGTCCAAAATTCACTCAAGGTGAATGAGGGCAGTTGCTCTGGCAGAGTCAGCCTTGCCACACAATTTCTGATTCCCTTTTGAAGCCCTGCAGTTAATTCTGAGTCAGTAGACGGCATCCTCGGACCAGATCAATGAAAAGTCTGAAGCTCACTGCTTAAAATAATTTTTTAATTGCAAGTATATAATGAGCATTAAATAATTAACAAAATGATTTTAAATTGAGGTTTTGCAAGGCCTACATTAATGGTTTATTTTAAAATCAGAAGCATAGTTGCGTATAGTTAAAGGCAAATATCCTTTAAACAGTTTGCTCCTATAAATAGGCAAACTAGATATTTTATAATCTATTTACACCATGAATTGCTTGGTAAGCTTTTCTTTCATAGAGGGTTTCAAGTAAACTTTGGCCTAGCTCAGGTCAAATTATCACAAAACCTTAAAACATTGAAGACTAAATTTATTATACAGAAGTTGTATCTATGACTGTTATCAGCTGGCTATGTAGACTCGTGGTTGATACTTTTTATGGTCTTATGAAACGGACAACAGCCCTGACCTGTCTGTCCTTGGCAATTCACTCAGCTGTCTAGGCTTCTGCTTCTTCATCTACAAAATGAGAGATGGACCAGATGATCTCTAAGTTCCCTCCAAGCTCTGAAACATCATGACTAGATTACATTATAGGTATTGTCTATCTCTCAGGATTGGAGGACTCAGAACAACCTACCTAGAGCTTTCCTTAGACGTGATGTTTTTATTTTAATAAATAAAAGTACAAACAGCGTAGAAAAATGTTTTCAATTCCTTCTTGCCCCCTTGGAAATCTTTCATGGGTAAAATAATCAGGACTTGCGAAAAAACCAGAATATCCATAAAGTGATAACCTCTAGATGGGAGCAAGAGTTAAAGAGTTGAGAGTCAGATGCTGCAAGGAGAGTAGATGCCATAAGAGAAAACCACGTCTATCTTTGCTTCCACAAATATCTAGATTGTGCCTGTCGGGAACAAGAGATTCATTCTCAGTTAGTACACTCAGTGCTGCCAGAAGTGATGTCTGCTGTTTAGTTTCCGCAACTATCAGAAAAGCAATGTAATGGCAGCTGTAGCGCAAGATGAGACCATTTCTGGGACTGAGTGTTTCCACGTACCCCAACTCTGAGGTGGACACACAACAGTCCATAGGTAGCACTTTGAGGATCAGGGTACCGCGATCTTAAGAGTATTCATGCCAACTAAATCAAATGTTTAAAAGGCATATTATTTATATTGTGAAACCCTTTTTGCCAAAGAAGTAGTTGTGCACTTTCTGAACATTGTCCTACAAATTATAAATGTATCTAAAAATATTCAATCACAGCGTCTTGCTAAAACTCTTCCACCTGAGACACCTTGTGACCATCTCCTCAGCCAGTTTCTCAAGAAAGTGACAGCTTGCACAGGAGACTTGGAGTTGGGAGGGTGGACAGGGAGCTCACTTCAGCTGCTTGGCTGGGCCTCATTCCCTTCCTGTGGCTCTGCCTTCCTCACCAAGGGGAGAGGAATCTGGAAGACGATTCTAAGCGTACCTGAGGACTGTGTGTATGTAGACCACTATAGAATATATGTACACGCTTGAGGAAAGACTAATCGAAACTAATTTACAAAAGAATCTAGGAGCAATTTATAATGTGGTCAGTACAATGACGTATATGGAGTGTGTATGGTGTGTGATATTTTTTAGCTACATTCAGAATTTGTTCCAGAAAACTTTGCAAAAAATGTACCCTCTATGGCATGGGAGGTGTGGTAGGTTGAATAATGTCCCCATCTATAGCTTAGTCCATTTTGTGCTGCTATAACAAAATACCTGAGACTAGGTAATTTATAACCACCAGAAATTTATTTCTCACAGTTCTGGAGACTGGGAAGTCCGAGATCAAGGGGCTGGCATCTGGTATCTGGTGTCTGGTGAGGGCCTTCTTGCTGCGTCCTCACATGGCAGAAGGCGGAAGGGCAAAAAAGGGACCAGTGCTGTGTCCTCACATGGCAGAAGAGCAGAAGAGAACAAACCCACTTCTGAAAGCCCTTTTTATAACAGCATTAATCCATTTATGAGGGCAGAGCCCTCATGACCTAAACACCTCCCAATACTGTTGCACTGGGGATTAAATTTCCAACATATGAGTTTTGGGGGAAACATTCAGACTATAGCATCCCCACAATATGTCTACCTCCTAATCCTTGGAACCCGTGAATGTGTTACCTTAACATGACAAAAGAGACTTTGCAGATATGATTAAGTTAAGGATCTTGAGATGGGGAGATTATCCTGGATTATCATCTTGGGCCCAGTATAATCACAAGGGTTCTTATAAGAGGGAGGCAGGAGGGTAAGAGTCAGAGAAGGAGATGTGACAATGGAAGCAGAGGTTGGAGTGATGTAGGGCCATGAGCCAAGGAATGCAGGCAGTCTTAAGAAGCCAGAAAATGCAAAGAAATTGATTCTCCCCTAGCGCTCCCAGAAGGAATTTACCCCTGCCCGCTACTCCTTGATCTTAGGACTTCTAACCTCCTGAACTGTAAGAGGATAAATTTGTGTTTCTTCAAGTCACTAAGATTGTGGTAATTTGTTCAGCAGTAATAGGAAACTAATACAGGAAGACTCCACAGGGTGTTTTCAATCCAACAAGCATGGCTTGGTGAGAGCATTGGGGGTAATGACTGGGGTACATGTTCAAAGAGGCAGCCACTATACAGATTCTTCTGCTGTCAGCTGGACACTATGCTAGGAACTGAGACCTCATTGGTGAAAACACAGACATGAACTCTGCAAATATGGAACTTAAGTCATGAGCGGATGATTGGCATTATACCAAAAACTGCTATTAATTAACGTTAAGTGTGCAATGTGCTATGGAGAAGTACTGCATGGTGCTATGAGAGTGACTAAAAGGACACCTAGTCACTGTGGATGGCCAGGTATGGTTTTCCCGAGGACATGGTATTTAAGGCCAACTCTAAGGACAAGTAAGGGTTAGCTATTTCAGATTGGTCGGGGGTGGAAAGAGCATTTTAGGCAGAAGGAAGAGCATAGCCAAAAGCTTTAGGTAGGCAAGACATTGCATTTTAAGAAATTAAAATAAATCCAGTGTTGCTGGAGCAGACAAAATAAGAACTAGAATTATACAAGGGGAGATGGAGGAATGCGTAGGGGCTAGACAAGTCAGGGCCTTACAGGCCATTGAAGGAGAGTAGCATGACCATATTTACATTTTCAAAGATCACTTAGGCTGCAGTGGATGAAAGAATGGGGTGGGGGGCAAGAGAAAATGTGGGAAGACGAGTTGTAAGGACATTGCAATAGCCAGATAAGAAGTAATGGTAGCCCTGGCTGGGATGGTGGCAGTTGGGTTGGAGAAAAGCAGAGGATTCAAGAGATATAGAAGACATAGACTCAAAAGACTTGATGACTGATGGGATGCAAGAGGTGACAGAAAGGGAGGTGTCAAGAGTGATTCCCAGGTTCTTATTTTAAGCAATCTGGTCAGCTAAACCACCATTTTCTAAGGAAGAGAGCAATGCTGGAAGAGAAGGATTTTAGCAGGAAGATAATAGTACAGTTTTGGACATGTTTAGCTTGAGGGGATCACTGAGACATTCAAGTAGAAATGACCAGGAGACATTTGGATATGCAGGGGCAGGAGATTTAAATTTGGGAGTCAGAATTGAAATAGTAAGTGAAGCCATGGGGATAGTGGCAATTGCTTAAGAGAGAGAGGCTGGAAGAGGGTGAGGACAGAGATCTAAGGAACTCTAAGATGAAGCAGAGGAAAAGTCAGAAAGAGACCCAGCAGTGGCCAGAGAGCAGGAGGAAAACAAGGAGGGTAGGGAGCCACTGAATTCAAAGACAGTTTTTCAACAAGGAGTGGGTGACCACAAGGTCAAGAAAAAAAGGACTAAAAAGTATTCCTTGGACCTGTAGATCATTGGTGACCTCAGAATGAATTGGTGTGGTGGGAGAATGAGGGGCAGAACCCAGGAATTGTCATCTCCTTTGAGTGTTTCTGGCAGATGTTAGTGAGAACAGGGTCTTCAGGAAAAGCTGCATGGTGGTGAGAAGTCCAGTGCTGCTGGGGGGGGGTGCTGAAATATGTGCATGCTCCACCCACACCAATAACACACACACATACTTCCCTCCCAGAAAGACAAATGTAGGTGGTGGGTAGGGTTCCATTAGTCTGTTCAGGCTACTACTCATCTACTGAGTAGCTTATAAACAACTTAAATGCATTTCTCATAGTTCTAGATGCTGCAAGCCCAAGATCAAGGTACCGGCAGATTCAGTGTCTGGTGAGGGTCTGCTTTCTCAAAGATGGTCCCTTCTCACTGCATCCTCACATGGTGGAAGGGATGAGCTAGCTCTCTGGGACCTCTTTTATAAGGGCTTTAATCCTGTTCATATAACCTAATCACCTCCCAAAGGCCCCTCTTCCTAATACATCACCTTGGGGTTAGATTTCAGCATATGAATTCTGGGGAATGCAAACATTCAGACCATAGCATCACACCTCCTTGTACACTTCGGCCAGAATCATTCCATCACTCTTCTTCTTAGCTCTCTGTCCTCGCTGCTGCCTCT
>JAKFHU010001604.1:0-137077 GCA_023783475.1 Daubentonia madagascariensis
AGCTGGGAGTAGCTGCCTGTTCATATCAGCCAGAGTGAGAAAACTCACGCTCCACCTGGCCTCAGTGAGGGTCCTCAGAAGGGTCTTCACTCAGGAGCAAGGTTTCCAATGACCTTTTTTGCAAGTACCCTTGTTACCACATGCGTATAACTAAGAAACCTGCGTATGCTTATGCCCGGGCAACTATTTTGTGTAACTCTTCTGTAGATTGTCTCCAAACAATGTGTGATCTTTATTTTGAAAAAATACAGAACTTTGGAATCTGAAAAAGGAAAAAAAGGAGTAAGGAAAATTAATGCTTGGTTTAATGCTGCTTGGGTCGCATCTAGCAGGGCTTAAATGCAAAACCCCCCAACATCAAACTGTTTTCAAGTACCGTACGTGCATTCCAAAAGAAATCTCATTAATGTTTATAGACTACACAAATATTCAGCAACAACATGGTAAAATTCATATTTTCCAGTATGTCATCAAAAAGTACCAGGCATGCAATGAAATAGGGAAATAGAACCCACCGTGAGAAGAAAAATCAAACAATACTGACCAAAAATGGCAGAGATGAAAGAATTAGATAAGGACATTAAAACAGTTATTATAATTTTGTTCTATATATTGAAGAAGTAAGATTGAACATATATAGAATCATATTAAAATATAAATAGAAACAAACTCCTATATATAAAAATTAAAATATCTAAGATGAATAATAAACTGTGTGGTATTAACAGCCAATTGGACACCACACAAGAAAACAGCTGAAGAACTTGAAGACGTAGCACTAGGAAGTGTTACAAATGAGACAGAAAAGAGAATTTTAAATATGTAAGCAAACATCAGTGAGCTGTGACACAACTCCAACTAGCCTTTTATATGTGTAATTAGATTCCCCGAAGGAGAAAAGAGAAAGAAGAGGATAAAAATATTTGACAAATAATGGCTAAATTTGCTCAAATTTGATGAAAATGATAAAGCTAGAAATCCAAGAACCTCAATGAACTCCAAGCGCAAGAACTTGAAGAAAACGATTTCAAGTCACATTATAATCAAATTGCTCCAAACCAGAGATAAAGAGAAAATCTTAAAAGCAGCCAGAAGAAAAAATCGTACAATGTACAGGAGGGCAGCGATGAGGATGACAGCATATTTCTTGTCAGAAACAGGCACGTGATAAGACAATGAAGCAACATTTTAAACTATTAAAAGAAAAAAAGAACTGCTCACCTGGAACTCTGCAAAAAAATCTTTCAAAAACAAAGGCAACATGAAGACTTTTTCAGACATACAAACCTGAAAAGATATATCATCACCAGCAGACCCACACTACAGTGAGTACGAAAGGAATCCTTCAAGTGGAAGGCAAAGGATACCAGGGAGAACCCCAGACCTACGCAAAGGAATAAAGCAAAAATGATAACGATGGATTGTGGGGTTTGTGACACTTGTATAAGTTGGGAGTGGAGGAATGAAGGTACACTGTCGTAAGGTTCTTACAGTATATGAAGTGGTATAAAATCCCCAGAAGGAAGAGAGTGGTAATATAAGGATGTATACTATGAATCCTAAAGCAACTCCTGCAATAACAATACAAATTGTTACAAAGCTAATGAAATGGAATGATAACATTACTTAATTAATTAAAAAAATACAGAAAAATAGGACAAAAAATAGGTGAGACAAAAAAGTGGTATATACATACAATGGAATATTATTCAGCCTTAAAGAAGAAAAAATCATGTCATATTGAAAACGTGGATAATCCTGGAGGCCATCATGCTACGTGAAATAAACTAGTCACAGGAGGACAAATCCTGCATGATCCCACGTAAATGAGGTATCTAAGGCAATCAGACTTGTAGAGACAGAGTAGAATGGTGGTTGCCAGGGGCGAGTTGTAGAGATCTGCTGTACAATGTTGTGCCTATAGTTGACAATACCACAGCATGCACTTAAAATTTGGTTAAGAGGGTATATCTCCTGTTAAGTATTTTTTCCACAATAAACATTTTAAATAATAATAAATCAACAGAAATTTCTTGGTTTTTACAAATATACCTCAGTATGTAAGATGTTAGCATTGGGGAAGCTGGATGAATCACCTCTGGAAACTCTCTGTCCTATCTTTGCAACTTCTCTGCATAGTTATTAATATCTAAATATTTAAAATTATTCCAAAATAAAAAGTTTATTTGAACAAACAAAGTGAAAGGATGGAACAAGATATGCCACATCAAATCAAAAGAAAGCTGGGGTGGCTCTACTAATACCAGACAAAACAGATCAGACAAAAGAATATTATCAGAGATAAAGAGGGCAAAAGGGTCAAATAATTGACAGAACCTAACCATCCTAAATGTTCATGCACCTAATAAGGAGCTTGAAAATACATGAAGCAAAATCTGATTGAACTGCAAAGAGGAAAAGACAAATGTACAATTATACCTGGAGACTGCAACACCCCTCTTTCAGTATTAATAGCCAGAAAATCAGGAAGGAAATAGAATATTTGAACAACACTCTCACCCAACTTGATCTAATTGATATTTAGAGACCACTCTATCTAACAACAGAGAACACACACTATTTGTAGGTTCACACTGAATATTTGCCAATACAGACGATATTCTGCACCATAAAATAAGTCTCAATAAATTTAAAAGGATTCAAGTCATACAAGATATGTTTTCTGACAATAATTAAATTAACTTAAAAAATAACAACAGAAAGATCTCTCAAAAAATCTCCAAATATTTGGAAATCAAAAACGCCCTTCTAAATAACCCATAGGCCAAAGAAGACTCTAAAGGGAAATTAGAAAGTGTTTTAAAAGGAATGAAATGGAGAAGACTATAAATCAAAATCTGTGGGACGTAGCTAAGGTAACACTAAGAATTTATAGCACTAAATGCTTATTTAAAAAAAAAAAATGTCTCAAGTAAATGACCTCATCTTCCACTTAAAAAACTAGGAAAAGGACAGCAAATTAAATCAAAGTTAGCAGAAAACAAAGAAAATAAGATCAGAGTAGAAATCAATCAGTAGAAAATAGAAAAACAATAGAGAAAATCAATGAAACCAAAAGCTGGCTCTTTAAGATGATCACTAATATTGATAAACATCAGTCTAGCCAGACTGGTCAGAAAAATAGAAGACCCAGATTGCTAATGTCAGAAGTGGTATTGATAATGCCATTACTGACTCTAAAGCTTTGGAAAGGATAAGAAGGAATATTATGACCTACTTTATGCTGATAAATTGGACAACTTAGATGAAATGGAAAATTCCTTGAAAGACAGAAACTAGCAAAGCTCACTCAAGAAAAAATAAATCATCTGATTAGCCTAATATCTATTAAAGAAATTAAAATTTTAGTTAAAAACATTTCCCTATAGATACATATCAGAGATACATCCAAAGCAAACTGAAATAAGAGATGGGCAGAGAGATGCCAAGTGAATGAAAACAAAGAAAAAATGCCCATATCAATTTAAGGTCAAAGAATTAAAAGAACAAAAAGGATACTATGTAATAAAATGCAAATATGACAGCAGATGTTCACGAGCCTTCATGTCTACAAACAGCATAGCAACAAAATAGGAGGTAAGATCACTGAGAAATACCAGGGGCCCAGGTGAGGAATTTTAACTCCCTTCCCATGATTTGACTGCTCTAGAATGCAAAATACAAAAGGTCATAGAGGATCTAAATAACATAGTAAACAAGCTCATTTTTTCTATATGCAATTATATTGTACCTCCTACAAGTAGACAGTATGCATTTTTATGTTGAAGAAACATTCACTAAAATTAAGCATATTCTTAAAACCAGGTCTTTATATAGTGAATAGCAGAGATTTTATTTGGCAATAAGTCTAATAAACAAAGTGACCTTTTCCCACCCTCTTCAAAAATGTCAATACTTGGGAATTAAGTAACACTCTCCTAAATGACTTCTAGATCAAAAGCATATAAAAGCTGAAATTGTTACTTAAAGAAAAGAAGAATGTTTCATAGCAAAACCTCCTTTGGTGCCCAGAAGAGCTGTATTCAGAGAGGAACATGCAGCCTTACAAGCTTTTCTTATTTAAAATGAACAGATGAACAGAGGAACTAATTATTCAAATGGAAAAAATATGCTAAAAAGAAATAAGAGGGAATGCATTTTTACAAAATATAGGCATCGAAAAGTTATGTCAATAGTAGTGGTGTACACGTGCAGCCAGGAATATGAAACTACTTTTCTACGAATGTGGTTAAATCAAAGAATAAGTGCATGGCGCTGTACTTCACAGGGTGTGATGGTTAGCTTTGTGTCAACTTGACTGTGCTAAGGGATACACAGAGAGCTGTAAAACATTATTTCTGGGCATGTCTGTGAGAATGTTTCTGGCAGAGATTAGCGTTTGATCAGTAGGCTGAGGAAGGAAGATCCACCCTCAACAATGTAGGTGGGAGTCTGAGGGCCCAGACAGAACAAAACGGTGAAGGAAGGGTGAATTCTTTCTCTTCTCTTGCCCTCAGACGTCAGAGCTCCTGGTTCTCAGGCCTTCAGACTTGGACTGAATTACACCATTGGCCTTCCTGATTCTCCAGCTTGCAGTTGGCAGATTATGGGACTTCTCAGCCTCCATAGTCACATATATTTTTAAATACGTACATATCTCCTATGTATCCCATAGGATATATATTACCTATAGGATGTATATCCTATCATATTCATGCACACACACATGTGCCCACACACACACATCTCCTCCTGTTTCTCTGGAGAACCCTGACTAATACAGATTTTGGTGCCAAGAATGATTCTAGAGGAACATAATTTTAAGGAATAAGTTTCTGAATTGGTTCTGGGGTTTCTGGAATTGGCTGTCTAGTCTGATTAAAGACACTAACAACTCTATTTCCAGTAGTAAAGAGACCACTGATAGTCCATGGCATAAAGTATTTATAGAGCTACACAAAATACCTGCACTGGATATTCTTATTCAACCCCTCACAAAAAGCAATGAGCTAAGTGACTGTATATGGTACTTTCGAACACTTTTGGGAAACTAAGAAATATGACGCTGGTCTGTGGCTCCCAAAGTCACTGGACAAAGTGGTGAAAGGAAAGGATGAGTGTAGGGATTCAAATTCCCAGCTCGATGGCCACATACGTGACCTAAGAGATTCTACGTGTGCCCCGAGGAGAGTCTCATCTCTGACGGCCACAGGGCTGATATTTCTGAAAATCAGACTCAGGACCTCATTCTGCAATTGACCAAATTACAATGCAAGTTGAACTCCCAGCCTCGCAGGGGGTCTACTGTTAAAGTGAGGGCATTGATTGGGAAGGAATGGGGCCCTGTAAGTTGGGATGGGGACATGTGGGGAGACCCTGATGAAGCTGTGGACATTGAGCCCCTAAGTTCTGATGAGCCTTCTTTGCCAGTGGAAGAGGTCACCTCACCCCGGCGTAAGTGGCTTCCCCACCCACGGTGGTGCCAGCCTTTCCCTCTCCACCTGAGTGGATTGACCCCGACTGAGCAAACAGTCATGGCCTCCCCCGAGGCAGTTGCCAAGCAAGACAACTGTCATTCTCCCCAGGACCCACCCCCAACCCATTCTCTGCTTCTAGACCTATAACTTGACTCAAGTCCCAGCAGGCCCCTGAAGGTGAGGTACAAACCATGGCCCATGACAAGGTGCACCACATTCCAAAAGAACTACTTGGGTTTTCTAATTTATAAAAGCAGAAATTCTGGGAACAAGGGTGAGATATTAAGGGTGTGGGATTTACTGATATGGGCTCACTAAGCAGAGATTCTGGATTTAATGTTGCAGCTCAGGGAGTTAGAAGGGGCTCAAACAGTTTGGTTGGCTGAACATGGATCAAAAGATGACCCCCACGAATCGGAAATATCCAAACTCCCTTGGTTTAATGAAGAGGGGATTCAAAGGCCCAGGGGGTTGGTGTGTTCGAGTGGATTTGTCATTTGAGACTTACTCACCCACAATAGGATAGTCTAGAAGAGAGACTTTTCACCAGTACTTTGAGGAGTAAATTTGTGAGGGGAGCCCCTGCATCGTCGAAGAGCTCGGTGATGACCCCTCTCTGTGGATCAGACCTTGCAGTGGGAACCACAGCCACTCAACTGGAAAACCCAAGTGCAACAGGAGTAATCAGATCCCAGAGTGGCAGAGGCCGAGTGGCAGCACTCAGCTGCTGAGAGCGAGGTGGGTCTGGTTACGGCGGTGGGTGGCAGAGTCAAAGCAGCGATCAGAATGGCCTGACATGTGCAGACCTGTGATGCTGGCTAGTTACCATGGTGCTCCTGGAAGGGAAATAGATAGGAAGCCTACTGAATTCTTTTCTTAGCAGAAAAGTTCTGCTCATAAAGGTCAACTGAACAAAAGTTGAACTCAGCTCATAAAAGCAGAGAGTCATGGTCCCTCAATCAATTCTCAGACTTGAGCCAGTTTACAGCCCAGAACCCTGGAATGAAAGGAAGGCCAGGTCCCCAGTACGCTACCAAAATTTTATATTGTTAATCTGACTCTGAATCTTTTCCAAAGGGGCCTTCAGCCTCTTACCAGAGTAACTGTGCATTGGGAAAAGAAAACAATCAGACCTTCCGGGGACTGCTGGACGCTGCTCTGAACTGACACTGATCCCAAGAGACCCACAACGTCACTACGGACTTTCAGTCAGAGCAGGAGCTCACTGAGGTCGGGTGACCAATGGAGTCTTATCTCAGCCCACGGGGTCCAGTGGGGCCCTGACCCATCCTGTGGTCATTTGCCCCGTTCCAGAATGCACAATCAGAGCAGACATACTTAGCAGCTGGCAAAATTCCCACATTGGTTCCCTGGCCTGTGGAGTGAGGGCTATTGTGGGGGAAAAGGCCAAGTGGAAGCCATTAGAGCTGCTGCTACATTGGAAACTAATAAATCAAATGCAATACCTCAGCCCTGGAGGGAGCACAGAGATTAGTGCCACCAACAAAGACTTGAAAGATGCAGGGGTGGTCATTCCCAACACAGCCCTATTCAACTTTTCTCTTTGGCCTGTAGGGAAGACAGATGGATCTTGGAGAATTACAATAGATTATCATAAGCTTAACCAAGTGGTTGACTCCAATGGCAGCTGTTGTACCAGATGTGGTTGCATTGCATAAGCAAATTAACACGTCCTCTGGTACCTGGCGTGCAGCTATTCATCTTGCAAATGCCTTTTTTCCATCTCTGTCCATAGGCCCATCAGAAGACGTTTGCTTTCAGCTGGCAAGGCCAGCAGTGCACCCTTACTGTCTTCCCTCACTGACTCTCCAGTCCTGTGTCATAATTTTGTTTGCAGGAATCTTGATCACCTTCTCTTCCACAAGATCTCACACTGGTCCATTACCTTGATGACATTATGCTGGTTGGACCTAGTGAGCAAGAAGTAGCAACTACTCTAGACTTATCGGTGGGGTATTTGTGTGTCAGGGGCTGGGAAATAAATCTGACCAAAATTCAGGGGCCTTCTACCTCAGTGAAATTTCTAGGGGTCCACAGTGTGGGGCATGTTGAGATACCCCTTTAAGGGTACATTGCAGCATCTGGTCCTACCTACAACCGAGAAAGAGGCACAGCACCTTGTGGGTCTCTTTGGATTTTGTAGGTAGCACATTTCTCATTTGGGTGTGTTACTCCAGCCCATTTACCAAGTGATGGGAAAATCTGCTAGTTTTCAGTGGGGCCCAGACCCAGAGGAGGCTCTGCAATAGGCCCAGGCTGCAGTGCAGGCGTAGGCTGTGTGATCCAGCAAACCAATGGTGCTCGAAGCATCAGTGACAGAAAGGGATGCTGTTTGGAGCCTTTGGCAGCCCAAAGGTGAATCACAGCATAGGCTTTTAGGATTTTGGAGCAAGGCCCTGCCATCCTCTATAGACCAGCTACTTTCCTTTTGAGAGACAGCTCTTGGCCTGCTACTGGGCTTTAGTAGAAACAGAACGCTTGGCCATGGGCCACCAAGTTACCATGCAACCCGAGAAGCCCATCATGAACTGAGTGTTATCTGACCCAGCAAGCCATAAAGCTGGGTGTGCACAGCAGGCTCCATCATCTTATGGAAGTGGTACATGTGTGATCAGGCCTGAGCCGCCCTGAAGGCACAAGCAAATTACATGGAGAAGTGGCCCAAATGCTGTGGTCCCCACTCCTGCTCACGGCCTTCTCTCCTCCAACCACACCTATGGCCTCATGGGGAGTTTCCTACGATCCGATGATAGAGGAAGAGAAGATGGGCCTGGTTTACATATATTCTGAAGCAAGACAGCCCCTCTCTGGGACATCCTTGAAGGATAGTGGTGAAGGGAAATTTTCCCAGGCAGAGCTTTGGGCACTGCACTTGGTTGTGCACTTTGCTTGGAGGGAGAGTTGGCCAGATGAAAAATTATATACATATATATATAAATACAATTACATACTGATTCATGGGCTATGCCCAATTGTTGGGCTGGATGGTCAGGGACTTGGAAGGTACATGATTAGAATATTGGTGACAAATAAATTTGGGGAAGAGATATGTGGATAGACCTCTCTGAATGGGCAAAAAAAAAAGTGAAGATATTTGTGTCCCATGTGAATGGCCACTAAAGGCTTACCTCAGAAGAGGAGGATTTTCATAACCAAGTGGGTAGGATAATGACCCATTTTGTGGACACAGCCCCTTTCCCAGCTACTGCTGTCATCAGCAATGGGCTCATGAACAGAGTGGCCGTGGTGGCAGGGATGCAGGTTGTGTGTGGGCTTAGCAACGTGGACCCTGCCCACCAAGGCTGCCTGGGCTACAGCCCCTGCTGAATCCAACCCTGAGCCCTCAGCCTGGTGCCATTCCCTGGGTGACCAGCCAGCTACCTGGTGGCAGGTTGATTTAACTGAACCACTCCCACCAGGAAAGGGGCAGTGTTTGTCCTTACAGGAATAGACACTTACTCTGGATATGGATTCGCCTTCCCTGCAAACGATGCTTCTGCCAAAACTACCATCTGTAGACCTACAGAATGCCTCATCCACCGCCATGGTATTTCTCACACGGCATTGCTTCTGATCAAGGAACTCACTTCACAGCCAAAGAAGTATGACAGCGCTCATGGAATTCACTGGTCTTAACATGTTCTGTTACCCACCATCCTGAACCAGCTGTCTGGACAGAATGATGGAATAGCCTTTTTTTTTTTTTTTAAGACAGGGTCTCACTCTGTCACCCAGGCTGGAGTGCAGTGGTACAATCATAGGTCACTGAAACCTGGAATTCCTGGGCTCAAGTGATCCTCCCACCTCGGCTTCCTGAGTAGCTGGGACTACAGGTGTGCACCACCACACCCAGTTCTTGGAACAGCCTTTTGAAGACTCAGTCACAGGGCCACCTAGGTGGGTATATTGTGCAGGGCTAGGCACAGCTGCATATGCTCTGGATCAGCATCTGGTATATGGTGCTGTTTCTCCCACAGCCAGAATTCTCGGGTCAGGAATCAAGGGGTAGAGAAGGGAGTGGCACCATCACCCCTAGTGACCCCCAACAAAAGTTCTGCTCCCTGTTCCCTTGATTATGCGCTCTGCTGCTGGGTGGCAGTCTCAATGTCTAGTTCAATGGAATCACTGCTGTTCCTGCCACAGGAAGTACGAGCTTCCTCTGACCCGCACACAGGTCTTCACTGGCTCCCGTGAGGCCAGGCTTCCCACCAAAGCTGGCTGCAGCAGAAGAGATCAACACACCTGACATCGTCACAGTTAACCTCTGTGAGGCAGAAGCTCCACAAGCAAAGTAAAAATACAAATGACAGCCACAGAGAAGATATTTGCAACATTCATAAAAGTCCAAAAATGAATTAAAAACTCCAACAAATCAATGAGCAGTAGAACAGATAAAATAATAATAATGACAAACTATAGAATTTAAAATATCCAGTAAAGACGTTATGATGTCATAATCAATATCACTAATAATTATCACATTGCCTCCAGGTGACAGCCAGGTGAGGGAAAACAGTGGGATACTGTTTGGCATCTCAAATAAACAAAAAGATAAATAAAATGATACTCATTCACTTCCATGTCTGGGAAAGTGTCGAGTTGGACTGTCTTGCCCGGGGCAAGGCACAGCTTCAAATTCCCCACTTGACCATTCTTGCCCAAGTGGCCCTTATTCCACTAGTCACTGTGATAGCTCCAACCCAAATATACACCTGGGCACCAGGGAAACGGCCCATTAAACCTCTGATGACATGGGCTCAGACCAGGACTTCAGGGCCCCACTTGAACTGGAAGCCAGGGTGGTGTTTCAGCCCCTGGAGTGAGTGTCAGCTCAAACCCTGAGTCCACCAGTCCCCAGAGTCTGTGAACCCCCTTCCCCAGAGCCCCCTCCTGCAGTGAGCAGCCACAGGTCCCCACGCATACTGGTTGTGGGGCTGAAGGATCCTCCCTCAAGTGGCCTCCACTTCCATCAGCAGCCTTGGAGTCTATGAAGCCACTTAGACCTGAAACGTGTGAGGGACTGTGACTTTTCCATGGACCAGTCAGTTAACATCAGCCTTCTCCTTGCCAGCTCTCAGAAATGCTATTGCTCCAAACTCTACCCTGCCCCTAGGTACAACATGGGCTTAGCCACAGTCCCTGCTAGGAGTAGACCCTGGCCTGATTTCAGAAAGGTCGGTTCCGCTGCAGGGCTGAGAGTCCCCTAAAGCTCCCACAGACGTCTGTGGCCTTCAGGAGTGACTTGAGCTGGTGGTTTTCTACCTGAATTTCTCCTCTCTCTTCCTCGAGACTTCCGAAGCAGTTAATAAGAGCCAGCCAGTTTGTGATTCCTATAATTACCCTCTCCCCCCACTGTCCCAGTGTCACAATGGTGTCCTGCCCACGGCTTCCCTTCTGCCTGCCCTGCATCCTAATGCACCAGGAGACACCTGGTATCTGAGCTGGCAGCCAGGTGGCAGCCGTGGGGTCCTGGTTTTCCTCTGACCAGCACATGATCCAGCTCCAAATCAGTGCTGGGGGTCTGTGTTCCAGAACCAACTATCACAGCTGATTCCCCAAAACAGAGCTTAGGCGAAGGCTCATGTACAGGTGGTTTGTTTATGAATGTGACTCCAGAGAGCAGGGGTGAGGGATGGGGGGTAAATGGGGATGGAGAGAAGCCACCCTAGGGTGTGTTGGGGACTCAGCCACTGCCACCCTCCAGGGCCCTTCCACTTCCCAGACAGGACAGTTCTGCGGTCCATTTTACAGGGCTGCCTGAAAGCCTAAATGGGATGAAGTGACACTCAAAGAATGAAATAAGAGGCATTTTTGTTTGCTTGCTGGCTTTCTTAGCTGAGCAGTGATGGCTGGGTGTAGAAAGGTGTGTTGGTACCTGTGAGGGCTGTGCCTAGCTAAGAGCTGACCTCACCTCTTGGGGTGCCCAAGCTTTGCTGGGATAAAAATAAAATGAATGTTTGCTCTTTCTCACCTGTCCCTGCCCCAGACAAAGCTTTCCCAGTGTCTGCAAGCTTCAGGAGGTCTCCTAAGAACTTTCTGCAAACTCCCAGGTGAGATCTCTGGGCCTTCCCTCCTGCTGTGAACACTCCCCTGCTCACCTACAGGGCTCTACACCGCCTGAGAGTCTGAAAGTCCTCCAGAGCCTCCTCCTCCCACCTCCCTTGTTTGACGTCCGAGCACCTTAGATGGCAGTGCAGGGGAGGGAAGACTTTCCCTCCACCCTCTCAGGGTTCCAAGACTGAGTCTGTGAAATAAACTGATAACAGGCAGATTGACAGGAGAAAAGGCAGACAAATTGATTACGTGCAAAGGGGCATCATTGGAAAGAAAAGTGAATTCCGGCTGGGCACAGTGGCTCATACCTATAACCCCAGCAGTTTGGGAGGCCAAGGAGGGGGATCGCTTGAGCCCAGGAATTTGAGGCTGCAGTGAGCTGTGATGATGCCACTGCACTCTAGCTCTGCCAACGGAGTGACACCCTGTCTCGAAAAAGAAAAGAAAAGTGAATTCCCCCAAACCCAGTGAGATTTAGGAGCTTATATACCCTCTTTATAGAGGAGAGGAGGCGGGGGATGTAGGCACTTTCGGGGAGAGTAAATTATTTTGAGGAAAGGTGAATGGACCCTTAGAAGAAAAGGTGACAATGTCTGTCTGCGTGTGGTGCTGACTTCCATTTGCTTTTCCCTTGGGTAAGAGTCAATTGTCCCTGGTGGCTGAAACTCCCCAGGAGGGTATTGGTGACAATCGAGTTCCTTTTAGAGGATCTATCTGTAGGCAGATAAGGGGGGTTCAGAAAAAGTCTCTTCCTGCATTTGCTGTTTTTCAAGTGTCTTCAGCTCAAAGGAATCAATATATTAAAGTGGCATATTTTGAGAATTAAGGGATTTCTGTCCCAGTGAAGGTAATGTTCTGCCTGGGGGGTATCCAGGGCTGGGTAGGAGGGCCTGAAGACCAACTGTTCAGGAACCAGCTGCCATCTGGGGAGGGGACTGAGCCTTTAGCTTCCCAGGCGTCTTTGAAAGTAAGAACCCAAATTCCTGTGTGGGGGAGAGACAGAAACCGCCTATGACCCAAAAGACACAGAGCCAGTCCCTGAGGAGTGTCGAAAACCAAAGTCTTGCTGGATGCCCACAGTGAAAGATTTTTTGATGTGTGTTTGTTAGTTTTGAGGGGACCCATCATTCTATTAAAACATCAGACACAATATAAATTTAATACCAGGTCCCGCCACAAATATCACTGGAGGTATTAGTGTTTTCCCTTGGGGCAGCTTATACTGATAAAATTTAGTTTCAAGTTTTCTCATTTACTCTCAAAAAACATTCAGAGGCCTAAAACAGAACCAAAACCGGCCCTATGAGCTGGTGGGCCACAAGTAGCAACACCCGCAACTCACCCCCCCCCCCCCGCCCAAAGCCAACATGATTAACCTTCCCAATATTTTAAAAACACTACTAGAAAGGCAAGCAAAAAGAGCATCTTTTCCTTATATGATTTCATTCTGTTTCAACACCTGCATTATTGTCAAAATATTCAAGTATTCAGGAAAAAATATTGATTCAATAAACTACTCGGGAAACAATGATGTTAATTATAGAAGCTGATTTTCCTCCACTCTGAGAAAATTAACAAAAAAATACATTTCTAAAGTATAAGAACACTTTAGCAAATATAGCCTTTAAATATTGTTCAAAAAGACAAAATTCAGTAACAGAATATGAAAGCCATTTTATTTGTACACAATTACCATGTGTAGAAGACAGAGGGCATCACTAAGTAGGTCATGCTATGTACATAGAAATGCCAAAAAATTAAAAATAAAAATAAAAAAAGGGAAAGCTGCAATTCAAGGTTGTAAATGAGTCTAAAATGTTTGAAAATTTGTTCAGTTTAGCGCTCTGTAATCTATTTCATATATAGCTGTAACTCTCAGAACATTAAGGATAAAGAAAACACCCACGTATATAGCAGTGCCAGCTCTGGTGTCTTCAGGATCCCAAAGACCTCAGAAACAAGGTCTCAACCAATTAAGGCACCATCAGGAGAGAAAGATCATCCAAATACTGTCTGTCACTGGAGGGAGTAACATACACACATAACCACTTGCTTAAGCTTCAATGTACGGATTCTCCTTTAAATCTTAAAAGGCACTAGGTAGGTGAGTAATGCTGAGCTTTAGTTTTAAAAAATACAAGGGCAGGCCAAGCCCCGTGGCTCACGCCTGTAATTCCAGCACTTTGGGAGGCTGAGGTGGGAGGATCACTTGAACCCAGGAGTCAGAGGTTACAGTGAGCTATGATAGCACCACCGCACTCCAGCTTGGGCAACAGAGCAAGAACCTGTCTCAAAAACAAACAAACAAAAACAAACAAACAAAAGATACAAGGACAGACATTAAGAAAATCAATTTTTGAAAATTAATTCTTGCATTTAGCCATGGCTGAGAACTTGAAAAGCTATAAAAACACAGATTTTAACACATTGACTGCCACACTAGAAAAAAAACTTTTTTCCTTGGGGCCACGGTGTTTTATTATGAAAATAGAATAAAAACGTTGAAAACAAAATGATCTTTTCTAATTTAACAAAAAATCTTTATTTTTTATTGTTTTCTGTGCGTGAGTTACGTGCAACTTGAAAAATAGTTCATGCGGCTCCCAAGGTGAAGAGACGTGTGAGTTACATATGCTTCACGAGGCCCCGGGCTCAAAACTAGCGTGAGTTAAATGCAACTCACACAACAGTTAATGTGTGAAACTCGTGCAAACACCGCTGAACACCCGCGTCTCGCCCACGGAACTCGGAGGCCGGGGCCTCGGCCGGGGGCGCGTCCCCCACCCACATGAGGACGAGGCCCCCGCCCCGGTGCTCCAGCGATGGCGCAGGACGTCGCCGCAGCTTCCACCTCGCGCCCCAGCTGCGCGCACACCCGGCCCGCCGCGTCCCCGCGAGTCGCCGCCACGTCCCCCGCGCGCCCCGCGCCCTCAGCCCTGGCGCGGCTTCCGGGTCCGCCTCGTGGCCCCGCGACACCGCCGTGGCCGCCCCGCCGCCGGCCGCGCTCCCAATGCCCGGTGGCCCCGAGGGAGGCGCGGGCTCCGGGCGCAGAGCTCCCCGAGGCCGTGGGTGGGCGCACGGACGGCGCGTCGGGACCCCCGGGCGGCACCCGCGCGGGGACTTGGCGCAGAGTCGCGGGGACGTGGCGCGGGCGCCTCCCTTCCGGCGGGCGGGGAAGGAAACGCGCCGCGCGGGCCGCAGCTCCCCTGCCGGGGTTGAGCGGGGCGGATCGGGACTCCAGGTTCCCCAGAGGGGCCGCGTTGTCCACCGACGCCTGAGCCCCACCCCGGAGGGGACCCAGCTCAGCCCTGACTGCGTCCCTCCTGGGCCTGGGTGCCCAGGGCGCCGCACGCACACGCCCACCTCCTAGTCCAGACTCCCCACGGGCTCCCGGCACAGTCGTTTTTAAGGGAGCGGTGGTCGGGGTCCTGGACTGGAGAAGGCGGCTGACCTTGGCCCCATCAGGCTCATTCCTCCTTCCTCCAGTTGAATTAACTAACCCCAAACACCAGTGAGCACCCCACCCAGTGGGAGCGCCCAGCGCTCCTCTTGCCACCTCACCACCCATAAAGGAATCCTCCAGTGGGGGGGGGGGGTTCCACTGTCCTTCCCTGGCGCGAGTCCGCCCTGGAAGAGAGGGGCAGGGAGCTCCCCTCTTCGCCCCTCCCCAGTGCTGCCCGGAGCCTCCCAGCCTGATCCCGTTTCCTGCTCCACCTGCCCCTCCCTGCTGCCACCGCCCCTCAGCGGTCCCAGATGCGGGGAAATGTCCCCGTCTGTATCTCCGGGAGTTGGCGCAGCCAGCAGGAAACTCAGCTGTTAATAACAGAGGGGCAGGCGGCAGATTCATGGAACGACATCCCGACATCCCGTAAGGGAATGCTGGGAGGAGGCAGCGCAGACGTGGTCTCCACAGCGCGTCTCCAATCAGTGGCCCCGGAGCCCCGCCCCAGGCCCTCCTTTTTTTCTAATGAATTTGAAGCTGAAATTTGCCCCTAAAAATGGCTTTAGCTGCTTCTCAGAGATTTGATGTGTAATTTTTTTCATTATAATTTGGTTGACAAAATTTTCTCCTTTTCTTTGTGAGTTCTTTGACTCATGAGTTCTTCGCAGGTATACTGCTTAATTACCAAATACGTGAGAATTATCTGATTATTTCTCATTTATTTCTAGCTTAATCTTATTATAGTCAGAAAACATTCATTTCAACTGTTTGAAATATGCTGAGACTTACAAAATAGGCTGGCAAACGGTCAATTTGTGTAAATTTTCATGTATGTTTGAAAAGAGTGTGTATCTGCAGCTATTAGGTGCAAGTTTCTATATATGCCCATTGGTCGATTTTGTTTATCCCACACCAAGCCACCTATCAAAGGTGGCAGTTGTCATCCCTGCATCTTCCTACCACCAAAATGTGCCAAGGCTCTCAGACGCCAGGAAAAGGCTTGGGGGAAGGTGGTGGTCACCAATGGATAATCACCATCTCCCTGGGTGAGGCCCTGGCACCCCAGCACCCAGGCTACCTCTATTCAGCCCCATGAGAAGCTCCCCCAACCGGGAAGGGCCTGTGACAAAGCCCCCAGTAAATTCAGTGAGGGTGGCTTCAGGTCCCTGGGCAGGTGGGACAAGCAGCCTTTTGAGTTGGGCAGCACAGGTGCCATCCTAGCCCAGATGCAGGAGTTATAGCAAGAGATGATCCCACAGCCCCTCGGGGACCCTGCAGCTGAGGAATATGCCACAAGTTTGTTCAGAGTCCCCCAACCAGGAATTGTCACCTCGAAACCTGGCACAGTCCTCCCAGAGTGCAGCAGCTATCCTTGCCTGGAGAGATCCATTAGAATTGGGAAGGAAATTCTCCCACACAAAGACCCTTGTCTTCTCCCATGCCCTCAGCCAGGGCTATTCCACAAGAGTCACTCTGTGATTTTAGCCCCAAGAGCCTGTGCCCTCCCACCCACCCTCTGGCACAGAAATTGAGCCCCTGGTCACTTCCACCGTGATGCTGATGGCTCAGGTGTACGAGGGCGGGCCACATGCTTCAGGAACCTTCTCACAACCCACTGGGGGCGGGCACCACCTTATCCCACACTATGGTGACAGTGCCACACAGCTTGGGCGGGAGGAGTTCTGTGAGGTCTGGGCCGACATGTGGTGCTCTGCCCACCAGACTGGGGGCCCTCCTGGGGAGAAGGATGAAGAGTGACCCTGAACAAAGACCCAGGGAGGGACCAGGCTGTGGCTTGAGGACAAGGCCTGCCGGGGGTGGGGGGGAAGTGATCAAGGCCACAGGCTGACAGGGGTACTGAGTGACCAGACCTGAAGGCGGGGTGCTGGCAAGTCAAGTCCAGCACATCTCACCAGCCTCAGGGCTCCCAAGAATCTCCTGTTATCAGGGGCTGCCCCCACCCCCAGGCCAGTCCCTTGGCAGGAGGTGTGATGATTCAAAGGCCAGACTTGTCCTTACAGCCCCGGGACAGAGGAGGGCTAGGGCAGCACAGATCCACAACCCTTCCTAGGGAGGAACATCTTTATGTATGCCCTCCCCCCAGTTATTAATACAATAAATTCTAAGAAATAGAAATCATACAGACAATATCCTATGGTATCATGCAGTAAAACCAGAAAATAAAAACAAAATCAGAGCTTGAGCAACACAGGGAGACCCCATCTCTACAAAAAATAGAAAAATAGCCGTGCATGGTGGCGTGCAGTCCCAGCCACTTGGGAGGCTGAGGCAGGAGGATCACTTGAGCCCAGGAGTTTGAGGTTGCAGTGAGCTGTGATGACGCCAGGGCACTCTAGCTAGAGCGACAGAGCAAGACCCTGTCTCAAAAAAAAAAAAAAAAAAAAGCAGAAAACAAAAAGACCCTGCCACCTGGAAATTTAAATTTAAAAACTCAAATATTTCTTGGGTAAAAAAAAGGAAATATAGATCCAAACTGCCAAATTTCTTTTAAAATATATGAAATCTATATATCTGAGCCTATGGGATCAGCTAAAACAATTTAAATTTTTTAAAAAGTTCCAGGTCTCAGCCCATAAACTCAGATATACAAGAGCTCCTCTTCCATTTTTTAGAAGGAGGAGAGGGAGGAAAAAAATCACTTGACTACAGTCAGCTTCTGCTTCTGATGCTTTAAAATTACCTGGAGGCATATGCGTAGGAGAGGTGGCAGCAGCCCGGGTGTCTGACAGTTGAATGGACACACTGTGGTTTGTCCATACAATGGAATATTACTTGGCCTTAAAAAAGGAAGGAAATCCTGACATGTACTACAATGTGGATGGTCCTTGAAGACATTAAGTGAAATAAGCCAACACAAAAGGCAAATACTGAATGATTCTACCTACTCGAGGTTCCAAGAGTAGTGAAATTCACAGAGACAGAAAGGGGAATGGTGGTTGCCAGGTGTGGGTATGGGGGGGGAGGGGAGTTGTTGATTAATGGGGGCAGAGTTTCAGTTTTGCAGGATGAAAAGTTCTGCACATGGATGGTGGGGAGGGCTGCACAACAATGTGAATGTACTTAATGCCACTGAACTGTACGCTTAAAAATGGTTAAGATGGTAAATTTTATGTTATGTGCTTTTTTACCAAAATTTAAAATATAAATAAATAAATAAAAATTTTAAAAAGTTCATTGGAAAAAAAATTAATGGTAGAGTCGACTACCTGTGTGCCTGTGTGCTGAGAGGAACAGAGAAGAGAAAACACAGGGCATGTGTCCCACTGCCACCACGGATGCTCCCACTGGCTGCCAGCTGTGTTCACATGCAGGTGACACTGCTGAGGACCACCCTGGGCCAGGCTCCAGGACTGCAGCAAGTGAGAGGACAGGAATTGGACAGGCATGTCCCTGCTCCCACACAGCTCGCAGGTCATGTCAACAAATAAGCAAGGGAACCTCAGCTAAGGGTGCAGCAGAGGACTCTAACAGCGAGGTCCTATGAGGACAGGCTGGGAAAGCTCTGGGAATCTGACATTAAAGGGATTCGGTGGCACAGAGAGCCTACCACAGGGACATCACAGAGCAGGACCATGGGGGGGACAGTGGGTGCAGAGGCCCAGCACAAGAATGATGAGGTGATGGGCGGCTTTGGGAACAGGTGCAGTGGGCTGCAGAGGGGTGTCCCAAGGGAGGGACCTAGGGCATTCCATCAGAGAAGTGGGGAGTGATGCTGAGGGACCTTCCTCTGGAGCCCTGGTGGGTACTTCATCCAGGGCACAATGGGAGAGACATGTCAATTTTTTAAAATTAAATAACTGTTAATTTTACTTGTTTTATTTTATTTTTTGGAGACAAGGTCTTGCTGTGTTGCCCAGACTGGCCAGAGAATTCCTGAGCTCAAGGGATCCTCCCTCCTTGGCCTCCCCAGTAGCTGGGACTACAGGTGCTGCCACTGCCTTTGGCTGATAGTCCTTTTGTAAAGATCCCCAGGCTCCCTGGGGAGAGGGGACTGGAGCGCCCTGCATGTGGGGACTGCAGTGCCTGGATGCCCTCGGCCTGAAGCTCCTTGGCAGGCCCCCTCCACCGCCCTGGAGCCCGGGGTCCTCCATACCTGCAGTGGCCCCGACTCACTGCCCCCGGCCTGCCCTGGAGTGGGCCACCACTCTGACCACCAGGCTGGGGCTGATAAGGCCAGGAGATCCCTGCATTTCACGGGTTTACTGAAGGGACCAGGTTGTCTTGGGGGGGGTGTGGGGGTAGGCACGGACCAACTCAGGTGGGCTGAGGATGGAAAGTGGCCTGTGAGGGTGGGGGACGAGAGAGGGGGGTTCTTGCCCAGGACACCCCGGGCTGGTGGGCAGGGTGATGTACAGGCACAAACTCGGCACGAGGGGGCGACAGAGGGGGTGCCCGTGGCCCCGGGCCTGAGGTTGGCAGCATGGAAGGCCAGCCCACCCCCATCCACTCCCTGTTCTGGGCCAGGACCCCCTCCGCCCATGGCCTCAGGCTCTCCAAGTCCAGGCAGCCAAACCTCCGTCCCCGAGAAGTTTGCAGAACCTGCCACAGTCTGGGGTGGGGGTGGGAGCCCGGCACAGAGGGGCCAAAGGCTGGAGATTCAGCCTCATAACCGGGGAGAGGTCTGTCCCCTCCCCCCTTCCGGAGTGAGTCCGCGGCAGCCCCTCCTTCCGAGTCCTGGCTCGGACGAGGTTTTCCACGGGCCTCACCCTGCCTGTCTGCGGAGGGGACAGAGCCCGGATGCCCATGGGAGCCTCTTGCCCATCAAGAATCCTTTGGGATCCCCTACTGGACCCCGCACGGTCAGGGTTAGGGTCCAGTACTGTCGAGGGGGGTGGGGGAGGGTGGACCCAAGGAGGCCCCTCCCCACTGAGGGGCAGAGGAGGCTTCCGCCGCGGGAAAGAAAGGGCGGCCGGGGCCAGTGGGGACCTGAAAGTGGGAAGGACCCGAGTCCCGACCCGGCTCGAGCTCCTCTCCGGCCCCCACTTGAGCTGGGTCCCAGACCGAGTGTGGTCAGACCCTGCGGGGCAGGGAGTGCGGGAGGGGCGGGCAGGGGGCGCCGAGCTCTGACACGCTCCCTCGCCCCAGCTCTGGAGGTGGCGCGCCCGCCCTCCGGGACCCCCTCCCCCTCCCCCTCCCCTCCCCCCCTCCCTCGCTCCCCTCCCCGCCCCGGCAGTCGGTCCCCGCCTCGCCTCCGCGCGCCATTCCCCGCCGCGTCCCGGCCATGGCGGGCCTGGCCCCGCGACCCGCCAAGGGCTACCGGGTGGTGCTGCTCGGGAGCGTGGCCGTGGGCAAGACGGCGCTGGCCACGCAGTTCGCGTGCGGCCGCTTCCCCGAGCAGTGCGAGCCGTCGGTGGAGGAGCTCTTCAGCAAGGTGATCGAGGTGAACGCGGCGCCCGCGCTGCTGGAGATCGTGGACACGGTGGGCGCCGAGCACCTGGTCACGCTCAAGGACCTCTACATCAAGAACAGCGACGGCTTCGTGGTGCTCTACAGCGTGTGCAGCGAGGCCTCGTTCGAGGCGGTGCGGCCGCTGCGCGAGCGCATGGGCCGGCTGCGGGGGCCCAAGGCCGTGCCGCTGGTGCTGGTGGGCACCAAGGCCGACCTGGACGCCGAGCGCCAGGTGCTGACGGCGCGGGGCCGCGCGCTGGCCCGCGAGTGGCGCTGCCCGTTCCTGGAGGTCACGGCCAAGAGCAAACTGATGGTGGACCAGGTGTTCACGCAGGTGGTGCGCGAGATGGAGGCCCTGGCCCCGCCCGAGGAGGAGGTGGTGTGTTGGGAAGAAGTCCTCTGTTGTCCCCTTGACTTCATCCATAAAAAGATGACCCTGGTGGCGGCCGTGTAGCGCGAAAGCAGCGCAAAGGGTGGCGCCGGCTGGAGCCGCTTTGGGAACCGAGCCTACGGGACGCTCCGAACCAACGCGCCCCCTCGGGTCCCACCGGTGCCCAGGCCTCGGCCCCCAAGATCCGCCGGCAGAGAGCAGGCTCTCAGCCCTAGTGCCCGCGATTTTAAATCTGTTCTTTACCGGTGGGCCCTTCGCAGCTTTCCAAGTTATCGTAACACGCAAGGGCTAACTTCCTAAATATTTAACAGATTTCCTTAACTAGATTCTGTACTTGTTATAATAAATGTGCAGGCCCGGGATTAACTGTTCAGTGCATCTTAAAAGAGCGATATTCAGGACAATCCATTGAAACTTAAGCAAGTGACTACTTGGGTATTTTAATTAACAACAGCGATTCATTCTGTTCACAGTTTTTCTCCTTAAAAAGGTGAATGGGCAGAATTTGCTCGTTATTCAAATGCAGTTTGTGATGCGTTTGTTTTTTGTTTTGTATTGTTTTTTGTAGCTGACACGTCCTGAGAGTTATAGTTTATTTTTGGAGCATTTTGCTGAAGTTCAGATCTTAATTCCATGAGGTTTTCATCTCATTTTCAGTATTGAAATGAGAGATCACTTTTTCCTGTCTGTGTAGTTCTAAATATAGTTATAACCTAGTTAGCAAAACCTTGCAATTGGAGATGTGTCCCCAGTAAATTAATTTTGTACCTAACAAGAACCGCCTTTGGCTGTCAATTTGGTAATTAACATCTGGTTGACCCTGCATGTGAAATTAAACTTTGTAATTCTTAATATTTGACTTTATGAATCGTATTTAAACCAGTATGCACTAAGGTTTCCAAATGTTGTCAGGATGGCTTTATGGTTATTTCCAGGAGTAGGTTTATGGTAGAGAAAATTCCATGAGTCGAGGGGAGAAAAAGTACCAAGTTATGGAGCCAAGTGTTGCAACTGTGCTGTTAGCAGCAGCTCCCTTCCATACTTTGTCTAAATTCCTGTGATTTTAAACAGTGGCATGGGTATGGAAACCTATTAAAAATATATCATCTTTTTGTTCATTTTTGACACAGTAAACTTTCTCTAGCAATTGTTTTTAAATGTGTTAAGTTTCACAACATTTTGGTTTGGGTTTTTCTTTGCCTCAGATTGGCTAATTCTGTCCTAGGAAAGCTAGTAACTGCAGCTCACTGTGGCAAGGAGAGGACACAGGGTGCTGGTCCCATTCCCAGCCCCAACAGTGAGTCATCCTCACCAAGCTGCTCCTTCCCTCTGCCTGGATGGAAGACAAACACCAGCTGTTCTCTGTTCTGCTCTGGGCTCTGTGGGGAAGTACCGGGACAGCAGATGAAAAATAAGCAGCATCTTGTTCCCGGTCCTGAGACCCCTATCAAACAAGATGCAAGGAAGACCCCACCTCTGAGCCATGCTGGCCTGGACACTGGATCAGCCTCAGGCAGACGCCCCCAGGCTCTACCCTGCTCTGTCTGCCAGTGGCAGTGCTTTGGGAGAGCACTGTGTCCCTATGTCCTGGTCCCTCCAGATCTCAGCCTCAATCTGGGAAAAATACCCCATATCCTCCAAACAAGCCAGTTTTTCCTTTGAACTCCTGGGATCACCTCAGACCTGCCCTCCCCGCCCCCACGCTGATCTAGTTTTTCAACTGTGAGCCAAGGTGTGTTGCTGGATGACTGACTGTCATGAGCACAGGTGAGCTACCACTGTGCTCATGTGCCTGGCCAAGCCACACCCATCCCTTTCCCCAAAAACAGTCTCTCCCTCTCTCTCCATCTCTCTGTCTCTGTCTCTCTCTCTCCCCCTCCCTCCATAAACACACATGCACACACACACATGCGCACACACCAGTGGCAGCTCCTGAAACTCTCTCCCACCCAGTCAAGATAGTAAATCAGAAGCAATCTCAGGTGGGTGGCAGAGATTTAGGGCCATCCTTGAAGACATAAAGATGTATTTCTATTTAATTCATCCCACACAATAAAAAAAAAATGTGGCAATCATGGCAGATGACAGTGGACTGCCTTCAACTTGACCAAGTGTTAGCCTCAGTCATGCCCCTTGAACCAGACGTGGCACTTGGTGTGCAGCTACTGAGCTGAAGGATGCGTTCAATCCCCGTGAGGAAAGAGGATGGACAGTGTTTGCATTCATCTGGGACAGAGAGAAGTACACATTCAGGGTCTTATTAACTCTCCTGCTCTCAGTCACTTGCTAGTCTGAAGGGACCTTGTGAGTCTTGACACTCCACAGAACGTCGTGCTGGGTCACCATAATACCCACATCACGTCAATGGCATCTGATGGACAGGAAGTGACGCTTGCATGCCCACTGACAGCAGGAAAGGAGCCACTGCAGCAACTATGGTAGGCAGGGGCTCAGACCCTTCAAGGATGAAGATCTGCGTCATTCTAAGAACCAACCACCTAGCCCGGCTGAGCTGCCATCCCGGGGTGAGGAGAGTCTAGAATGAGTGGTAGAGGAGGGGGGTGATAGGCACTGATTACAGTCTTGAGATCAGCTGTAGTAGTGACTGCACTTGGACTTGTCCCACAAACTCTTCTGTGTAATTTTTTTTTTTTTTTTTTTAAGACGGGGTCTCACTCTTGCTCAGGCTGGTCTCGAACTCCTGAGCTCAAGCGATCCTCCCGCCTCAGCCTCCCAGAGTGCTAGGATTACAGGCGTGAGCCACCACGCCCGGCTCTTCTGTGTAATTTTTTTTAAGAGAGTGCAACCAGCCACCAATTTGAAGAATCAGTGACAGGACAAAGTGGATGTGGGGGCGTGAGTGGAGCTGAGTAGTACAAGGAGTAGGCATGGAGTGGGCCTCTTACCTTACGTGCCTGTGTCTCTCTGCTGAGGGCATTCTCTGGGCGAAGGTGCGTGCTCAGCCAGTGCCAGGGAGCTAGCATCCCAGGAGCAGCACCCAGCTGACGGCCCGCAGGAATTGGTGGCTGTGTACCCCAGTTTCCTGGATCCCTGGTGAGGCAATTCGGAGGGAGATCCCAATCTGATTGATTTTGACTCTCAGGATCCTTGAGGCCAAATCTGCTCCTGCCCTTTCTTGATTTGGTTGTGTGAGCAATGAAATTCAAGGGGTAGCTATAATCTCATTCATTTCTGCTGCTCTGAAACCTTTTTTTTTTTTTTTGAGACAGGGTCTCACTCTGTCGCCCTGGGTGGAGTGCTGTGGCATCATCATAGTCACTGTAGCCTCAAACTCCTGGGCTCAAGCGATCCTCCTGCCTCAGCCTCCTGAGTAGCTGGGACTACAGGCACGTGCCATGACACCTGGCTAATTTTTTTATTTTTTGTAGAGACAAGGAATGAAGCATGCAGATGGCATAAAATGAGGAGAGGCTGGATATGTCCAGGGACTTCTAGAATTGGCGACCTCTGAACCAGAGGAAGACTTTCAGGTGCCCCAAGCATGTATGGAAACATGTTGGGGACATAAATCTCCTGTGTTTATCCATAGCTCTAAGTATATAACTAGTAATGAAATTTCTTAGTGATAGAGTACATGTATGTTCAAATTCTCTAGGAAATGCTAAACTGTTCTCCAAAGTATTATTCTAATTCACACTTTCATCAGCAGTGGAAGAAAGCTCTCAGTTGTTCATCCCTGCCAACTTATTCTTTTCTGATTTAAAATTTTTGCCACTGTGGTGGACATAAAATGGCATTTCATTTTGGTTTAATGTGCATTTCCCTAATGAATAATGAAGTTAAGCATCTTTTTCATGTATTTATTTGACATTTGTACTAATTCTGTAAAATCTCTGTTTCTTTTGCCCATTTTTCTATTCAGTTTTTTAAAATCATTTTCTTACTGTATCATAGAATTCTTAGGAAATACAACATATATAAAAATATGTGTGTGTGTATATGTCCTTTGTTAGTTATATGCATTGCAAATATTTTTGCATAGGTGTGTTTTCACTCTCCTTAAAATTTTTTTTTGATGTATACATTCTTTTTTGTAATGTAGTCAGATTTATCAACCTTTTCCGTTAGAGTTTGCATTTTTGCCCTGTTAAAGAAATCCTTCCCTGTTCCAATATACTCCCTTGTGTTGTCTTTAAAAGCATCGATGTCTGTGAATGGTGGGAGGGAGCAGTCTTTTTCTTTTTTTCCTTGTGAATAGCTAATTTTGCCAGGATCATTTATTGAAAAGTCAATTTCCCTGATCAAGTTTCCATATATTTGTGAGTCTGTTTCTAGGCTTTCTATTTTGTTCCATTTATTAATTTTTCTATCTATGCCTGTGCCAATACCACATTGTATTAATTACTACAGCTTTGTACTAAGTCTTTATTTCTGGTAGGAAAGTCCCTCTACATTTTCTTCTTCAGGAATATGCTAGTTTTTGCTCTTCTGTAGGCATTTTAGAATAAGCTTGCCAATCTCCATACACATACAAATCTGTTGAGATTTTAATTAGAAATGCTTTCAGTTCTTAAATTAATTTGGAAAGAAGTAACATTTTTAGACAAGGGAGACTACAATCTATAAACATGGTCCATGCCTTAATTTATGTAACTCTTCTCTAATGTCTTTCCATAAGCATTATAATTTTCTCCAAAAAGGTTTTGTGCATTTTTTGCTAGATTTATTCCAATGTATTTTACATTTCTTTTCTTATTTAAAGAGTATCATTTTAAATTGCTTTTCCTAATCCATTCTTACTGGTTTATATAAATGCAATTGGTTTTGTATGTTGATTTAGTCTCAAGTAACCTTGCTGCTATGGTTTGAATATTTGTGTCCCCTCCAAAATTCATGTTGAAACTTAATTCCCAATGGCACAGTATTAAGAGGTGGGGCCTTTAGGAGGTGATTAAGCTGTGAGGGCTTCACCCTCATGGATGGGATTAGTGCCTTTTAAAAGTGCTGGAGGGAACTAGCTAAGCACATTTGCCCTTCCATCTTCCACCACATGAGGACACAGCAAGAAGGCACCATCTATGGAGCAGAGATTAGCCCTCACCAGACACCAAGTCTGCTGGCACCTTGATCTTGGACTTCCCAGCCTCCAGAACTGTGAGAAATATGTTTCTGTTCTTTATAAATTACCCAGTCTCAGGTATTTGGTTGTAACGATACAAACAGACCAAGACAGAAATTGGTGCTGAGAAGTGGAGGTGTCGCTGTAGAAAATACCTAAAAATGTGAAAGTGGCTTTGACACTGGGTACTGGGTAGGGGCTGGACCATAAAGGGCTATTTTGGTGAGGGCGCAGAAGAGCACCAAAGAGAGCCTTAACCTTCTCAGCGGTTATGTAAGTGGTCATGATCAGAATGTTGGTAGAAATACGGGCAGCAAAGGCCATTCTGAGGAGTGCTCAGATGGACGTGAAGAACGCGTTGCTGGACACGGGGGGAAAGGCGGCCGCCCTCGTGACAAAGTGGCGAAGAGCTTGGCTGAGTTGTGTCCGTGTCCCCGCGTTTTGTGGAAGGCAGAACTTAAAAGTGATGAACTAGGTGGAAGAAATCTCTAAGCCAAGTGTTCAGGGCATGGCATGGCTTCTCTTGACAGCTTATAGTAAAATATGGGAAGAGCAAAATGAATTAAAGATGGAATTTATAATCAACAGAGAAGCAGAACTTAAAGACTTGGAAAATTCTCAGCCTGGCCAGGTTGTAAAAAACAAAAAAGCGTGTTTGGGAGAGAATACCAAGGGTGTAGCCAAGTGAATGTTTGATAAGGAGATTAGTATGGATATAAGGAAGCCAGATGTTATTCATCAAGACAATGGAAGAAGGACTCCAAAGGCATTTCAAAGATCTTTGAGGCTGCCACTCCCATCCCAGGCCCAGAGTGCCAGGGCCTTCAGGGCAGAACAATTTCAAAGGAGGGGCCCAGGGCACCCCGGGGACCTTGGGGCTCATGCCCAGTGCTGCCCCAAGTCTCTGCTCCCCACATTCTGGTGCAGTGCTCCTGGGCCACCCTGGCTGAGACTCAAGTGGGCCCTGCTTGAGGCAGCTCGGGCTGCCCTTCTGGAAGGCACAAGCAGTAAACCTTGGTGGTGTCCATGTACTGCCAATTCTGCAGGCGCACAGAGTGCAAGAGCTGTAGGGGCGTGACTGCCTGCACCTAGATTTCAAAGGATGCCCCAGAGAGCCTTGGGCCAGCAGAGAACTGCCACGGGGGCAGGACTGCCACAGAGGGCCCCCACTAGGGCAATGCTTAGTGGAGCCACTGGAGGCAGGGCCACCCTGAGACCTTGGACCCATAGAGCCATCCGTCTGCAATATCATCCTGGGAGAGCCACAGGCACCCAACTCCAACCCCTGCGAGCTGCTGCGTTAATGTGCCCAGCAAAGTCAGGGAGGCAGGGTGCCCTGGGCCTTGAGGGCCCAACCCCCAGCCAGGAGGGATATGGAGTCAAAAGAGATTATTTTCAAGCCTCAAGATTTAATGCTGTTTGCCCCGCTGGCCTTTGGACTTACTCGGGACCTGTCACCCCTTTCTTCTTGACTGTTCCTCCCTTTTGGAATGGGACTGTCTGTCCTATGCCTGTCCCACTGCTGTATTTTGGAAGCGCAGAGCTTGTTCTGTTTCACAGGCTCATTTGCCTCAGGATGAAAGACACCTTTGAGTCTCACCCATGTCTGATTTAGGTGGTATTTAGATGCGACTCTGGACTTTAGACTTTTGAGTTGGTGCTGGAATAAATTAAGACTTTTGGCACTATTGAGATGGAATGAATGTATTTAATATGTGAGAAGGACATAAATTTTGGAGGCTGGGGGAAGAATGCTGTGGTTTGAATGTTTGTGGCACCCCCCAAATTCATATTGAAACTTAATCCCCAGTGCAGCAGTATTAAGAGGTGGGGCCTTTAGGAGATGTCTAGGCCGTGAGGGCTCCAGCCTTATGGATGGGATCAGTGCCTTACAGAAGGGCTTGGGGTCAGGGAGTGGGGGGGAGTTTGGCTGTTCTCCATGTGAGGACACAGCAGCAAGACACCATCCTGGAGACAGAGACAGGCCCTCACCAGACACCAAACCTCTGTCACCTTGATCTTAGACTTTCAGCCACCAGAATTGTGAAAAATAAATATCTGTTCTTTATAAATTACCCAGTCACAGGTATTTTGTTATAGCAGCAGGAATAGACTAAGACAACCTCCACTGTGATTTATTCTTTGACCAAAGATATATATTAATAGATGTGTGTTCCCTAACTTCCAAACTTATGGACTGTTTCATTATCATTTCATTATTGGTTTATAACTCAATAGCATTGTAGTCAGTGATTATGGATTGTATGACGTCACTATTTGAAATGTGTTTGTTACATCTTGGGTTTTGGCCAAGTATGTGGTCATTTTCTTTGGAGATTCTGGGTGCCCTTGAAAATAATGTATACCCTACAATTGTTGGGTATGGTATTCATTAAATATTTTTCAATAAGTCTAGTTTTCTGATCATATTGTTCAAATCTTCTGTGTCCTTATTGATGTCTTGCCTCTTCAATCTATCAGTTAGCCAGAAATTTGTGTTAAGTTCTTCCACTATGATGATGGATTTGGCTATTGGTCACTGAGTTTTGAAATATACATAAAGATGAGTATATAAATCTTTAGTGTAAAGCTCAGTGGATTATCTCAAAGTGAACACACCTGTGTAAATATCACCCATGTTAATAAATAGGACATTTATTATTGCTTCCAGCACCTAGAAGCAACCCCTTCACAACCTTCCAATTCCTACCCCCTCATTCCTCCCAAAGAAACTATCATCTTGAAGCCTAATGCCATAGATTTGTTTTGCCTGGTTTCGAACCTTATATATAAATGGATGCATCCAGCATAAATTCTTGTGTGTCTGGCTTTGTTTTTGAGATTCATATATGTTGTTGTACTCAGCAGTAATTCACTCATGTTGTTTGTAACAATCAGTCATTCATTTTCACGTTCATTGCACTATAATATTCCATTACACTAACATACCACAATTTACTTATCCATTCTGTTGATGGACATTTGGGTATTTCCAATTTAGGGCTCTCATGATTAATGCTTCTATAAACATTCTTATAGATGTCTTTTAATGACATATGTGTGCATTTCTGTTGGGTACAAACCTAGAAGTGAAAATGTTGCTTCACAGACTGTGCATATATTCCACTTTAATTGATACGGCCAAACAACTTTCTCACATGGTCACTGCCACTTTACACTCTCACCAGCATTGTTCAAGAGTTCCAGTTCCTCTGTGACCTCACTAACACTTGGAGTTAGCAGTCTTTTCAATTTTAACAATTCTGGTGAGTATGTGATGGTATCTCATTTTGGTTTTAATTTGCATCTCCTTGAAGACTAATGGGGTTGGGCATATTATTGTATGTTCATTGGACATTTGGGGAGCCTTGTTTTTGAAAATTATAATGTGGCTGTATTTCTTATCAATGTTTAGGACATATACATGTGGAGGGTGCATATGACACACATATGTTTTTGTGCCTATTGTTGATTGTATATTTTGCAAATATTTCATTCTTTGGCTTGCCTTTTTATTCTCTTATTGAAGTTTTTGGATGAACAGAAGTTGTTCATTTTATTGTAATGAAATTTACCAATATTTTCTTCATTAGTATTTTTAAGATATTTAAGAAATTTCTTTAAGAAATATTCACATACCAACATCTTGGAGATATTCTCCTGGTTTTTTTCCCTAGAAGTTGTGTTGTTTTGCTTTCTCATGTAGATGTAAAATCTGCCTAGGATTGATTTTTGTGTTTGGTCTGAAGTGGGATTCACGTTTTCTTTTTTCCCCCATATGGATACCCATTTAACCCAGTGCTTCTGTTGAGAAGGCTGCCCTGCTTTCACTGCTGTGCAGTGTCAACATCGTCATGAATCAAGTGTCCGTATGCATGTGTCTGTTTCTGGACTCTGTTTCACTCATCTATTTGTCTACACTTGAACCAGTACCCTGCTGCCCACAT
Organism: Daubentonia madagascariensis; assembly: GCA_023783475.1. NCBI lineage: Eukaryota > Metazoa > Chordata > Mammalia > Primates > Daubentoniidae > Daubentonia > Daubentonia madagascariensis. The sequence continues at coordinate 29,822 of JAKFHU010001604.1, forward strand.
TACTCCATGTTCTAGTTATCTATTGATGCCTAACAAGCCACCCCAAACTTAGTGACATAAAACAAGAATTATTTACTATTATTATTCTCTGTCTCAGTTGTAGGGGTTGACTGGGCTCAGCGGGGCAGCTTGCTCTCATGTCTGTCACACAGTCACAGTCAGACAGTGGCTGGGATTATAGACATCTTGAAACTTCCTCACTCACATGTTTTGCGGTCGATGCTGGCTGTCGGCCAGGACCTCAGCAGGGGCTACTGGCTGCAGCACCTACTCATGGGCTCCCACAAGGCATGGGCTGCCTTACAGCATGGCAGCCGGGGTCCAAGGGTGAATGTCCTGGGAGAAGGCCAGGGTACAAGTTGTATCACCTCTTATGACTTAGCCCAGAAGTCACATAGCATCACTTCTACTATGCTCCATTCAGCAAGGCTGTTACAAAGGTCCACCCAGGTTCAAGGGGAAAGGCTATGGACTACACCACTTAACAGGGAGTACAAAATTCTGGAAGAGTACATGGGATGAAAAATATTCTTGTATCCATTTTGAGGAAATCCAATCTGCCACACTGCAGCTTTATAAAAAATAAGTGTGGATATCTGGTATAGTATACTGTACAATTTATTCTTTCTTTTTCAACTGTTAACTTTTTATTTGGCTTGTCACTCTTTTAGATGAATTTTAGAACAAGTTTGCTGATTTCCACAACAACAAAACTGCTGGAATTCTTATTGTAATTATGTTGATTCTATAGATCAACTTAGTGTAAAATATTTGCTAAGATGTACAGTAGTCTGTCTTCTACTATCTTTTTATCATGCAAGTGTATTAAATTTATTAGGTTTTTTTCTATGTCTATTGAGGTGATCAGATGATTTTTCCCTTTCTTCACTTAATGTGGTAAAATATATTGACTGATTTTCTAATGCTACACCAAACTTGCACTCCTGTGACAAGTCAGATTTGGTTGTTGTGATGGTAAATCTTATGAGTCAACTTGGCTGAGCTAAGAGACGCCCAGATGGCTGGTAACACATTATTTCTGGGTGTGTGTGTTTCCAGAAGAGATTAGCATTTGAATCAGTAGACTAAGCAAAGGAAATGGTCCTCATCAGTGCAGGCGGGCATTGTCCAATCCACTGAGCCCCTAAATAGAACAAAAAGGCAGAGGAAGGTGGAATTTGCTGTCTGAGCTGGGACATCCATCTCCTCCCACCCTTGGACAGCAGCGGCTCTTGATTCTTGGGCCTTTGGCCTTTGGCCTCAGACCGGAACTTACATCATCAGTTCCCCTGGTTCTTGGGCCTCCTGACTCAGAATGAATCACACCACCGTTTTCCTAGGCCTCCAGCCTGCAGACAGCAGATTGGGGGACTTCTTGGCCTTCATGTCGCCTGAGCCAATTCCTATAATAAACAAATACATTTCTATACACCCCATAAGTCCCACTGATTCTGTGTCTCGGGAGAGCCCTGACTAACACAGTTGTGATAGGCCCCTCTTTTCATATATTGTGGAACACAGTTTGCTGCCATTTGTTTGAGGTTTTTGCCTCTAGGTTCTTAAGTCATGCTGCCTTGTAATTTTTCTTTCTCATAATGTCCTTATCAGGTTTTGGTATCAAATATTATCCTTGCATCATAAATGAGTTCACAAATATTTTCTCTGCGGGCCAGTTGTGGAGGGGCAAGAGCGGGGCTACATGGGAGACCCTCAACCAGAGGGGTCTGCCTCTCACACTGGCAGCCCATGGGGGCTGCACCCCGCTCTCGAGGAGCGAGGGGTCGGTGTCCCACACCCTCACTCAGCGGGGGCTGCGTGGTGGGGGGGTGCCTTGCAAGATCGGGGCTTTGGCGCCCTCTCGCGGGAGCTGGGTGCCCTACTGACAATTCTGCAGACAGAGATGAGGGAAGGAGGAAAAGGAGGGAAGTTGGGACCTTCCTGGGTTTGTCCCCACATCAACCTTGAAAAGCGAGTGACCTTGAAGAAGTCCTGCTCTTCTCTGAGCCTTGGTTTCCTCATCTGTACAAATGGTGACGATTACATCCATTTCAAAAGGCTGCCAGGGATGAGACAGTGCAGAGGCAATTGTGCAGGTGACACAGTGGTGGCAATTCCCTCCTTTTCTCCCCAATGAACAGAGGGTTTCACTGTCCTGCCCCGTCCCCTCCATCCTCTGCCTGTGGCTGCAGGGGCAGGAGGGATGGCCTTAAGCCCTCAGCTTCCCACTGGCCAGAGGGCCAACCAGGCCCCAACTGCTACAGTCTGGGTCTGTAGGGCCAGGACGCCCTGCCTGCCCCTCCACCCAGCTTCAGCCAAGCCGACCGCATCCGTCCCCACCACCCTGCCAGGTCCCTCCTCCTCCTGGCCTTTGACCCCACTGGTCATTCCTTCCCACCCCTACCCTCTGACAAATTCCCATCCTCCTTGCAGCCCTGATGTGGGTGAGGCATCTTGTCCCTCCTCTGAGGAGCCACCCTGGACCCCTCTCCTCAGCCCAGCCCAGCCCCGGCCACCCCTCCCCACCACTGCTCAATCGGGGTCCCAGCTGGCTTCCCCACGGAAACTGACAGGCTGATCCTAAAATTCACGTAGAAACTCAAGGGACCCAAAACAGCCAAAACAATCTTGAAAAAGAAGGACAAAGACCAGAGGATTCACACTTTCCCATTTCGAAACTTACTATGAAGCTACAGTAATCAAGACCCTGTGGTACAGACACAAGGACAGACATATAGACCGATAGAATAGAACTGAGTGAGTGTCCAGAAATGAACTCTCACATTTATGTCAAGTGATTTTGACAAGAGTGCCAAGATAATTCCATAGAAGAATAGTCTTTCAACAAACGCTGGGATAGCTGATAGCCAAATGCAAAAGAGTAAAGTTGGAGCCCTACCTCACATCATGTACAAAAATTAACGCAAAATGTATCAAGTCCGAAATGTAAGAGTTAAAACTATAACCTCTTAGAAGAAAATATAGGAATAATTCTTCATGATTTTGGATTTGGCAATCATTTCTTAGATATGACACCAATAGCATAAGCAACAAAATAAAATAGATAAATTGGATCTCACCAAAATGTTGGACTTTTGCATTTCAAAGGACACTAACAAGAAAGTAAAAAGACAACCCACAAAATGGGATAATTTTTTTTGCAAATCATTTATCTGACAAGGGTCCTGTATCTATTAATAGAATATATAAAAAACTCTTACAACTCAAAAAAGCTGCTGGAACCTCATCCTGAATCAAGTCGGCAGCTCCAAACTCTACCAGCAGTCATTATAGCCCTCACTGTCAAATGCTCCCAGAAAAAAATCCAGTTTCACATTAAAATGTAAAATAAAGGCACACAGGCAGTAAAAATAATTAATTTTGTTAAATTTCCACCCTTGAGTACATATCTGTGAGGAAATATGAAATTCACACACAGCGCTCCTGCCATGTAGTAAAGGACAGGGATACCCCTGAGGAAAAGCACCTGTGGAATCTTTGAGTTACAAGCTCAACTAGCCACTTGTTTGGAACACTATTTTTACCTGAAAGAATAACTTATGGAAAAATATGCCTATTCGGACTTGAGCTTTGGACAGGCATTTTTTGGAAATGAATGATGTGAGCTTGAGCTAATCACTCCAAGTAAACAACTGTCAGTATTTGTTGCCAATGATAAAAAATTAAGCTTTCAAACAAAAATCGGGATTTTGGAAAACTTGTGTCTGCCACTGTGAACATGACAGCTTCCCAATAGTGAAAGATTTTTCTAATATTGATAGTGACATTAGCAAAAGTGCTGTTTCAATATTGTATAATAAAATGTGTCAATATTCGGAAGATCTGTATCACTCATGAATTTTCCAAGGGACCAACACATGATACTACATATTACACGTGGGTAAGAGATCCATTCAAAGTACGAGCTACACCAACAGACTTTAATGTAAAAAAATCCACAAAACTCACCAGTATTCTTTCAGATTCCATATTGTAACAAATCTTTAAGAAACTACCACTTGTCCAGTTTTGGTGTGGTATCAAAGAAGAATATCCACAACTACCTAAAAAATTAATAGGCTGGGCATGGTGGCTCACACCTGTAATCCCAGCACTTTGGAAGTCCAAGATGGGAGGATCGCCAGGAGTTCAACGCCAGCCTGGGCAACATAGTGAGACCCCGTTTCTAAAAAAAATTTTTTTAAAAAATTAGCCAGGCATGGTGGTAAACGCCTGTAGTCCCAGCTACTCAGGAGGCTGAGGTGGGAGGATCACTTGAGCTCAGGAGTTGGTGGTTGCAGTGATTGGGCCACTGCACTCCAGCCTGGGTGACAGAGTGAGACCCTCTCTCTAAAAATAAATAAATAAATAAATAATTATTAAAGTACTCTTCCCTCCAACAATATGTCTATGAGAGGCTGGATATTCCTCATAAACTTCAACCAAAACAACATATCACAAAAGACTGAACACAGAAGCAGATATGAGAATCTCCTGGTCTCCTATTAGGGCAGACATTAAAGACATTGGCAAAAATGTAAAACAGTGCTACCTAATAAGTTTAAGTTTGTTAAGTTTGTTGTGTGGTTTCAGAAGATGCTAATTTTTCATTTAAAAATAATTATTATTGTTAACATATTATGGGTTTATTATCATTATTTTGAAATAAATAATATTATTTCTAAACAAATATTCTTTTTTTTTTCTTTTGAGACAGAATCTCGCTCTGTCACCCGGGCTACAGTGCAGTGGTGTCATCATAGCTCACTGCAACCTCAAACTCCTGGGCTCAAGCAGTTCTCTTGCCTCAGCCTCCCAAGTAGCTGGGACTACAGGTGCACACCACCACGCCCGGCTAATTTTTTAATTTTTTGTAGGGACAGGGTCTCACTCTTTCTCAGGCTGGTATTGAACTCCTGGCCTCGAGTATCCTCCCACCTCAGCCTTCCAGAGTGCTAGGATTACAGGCGTGAGCCACTGCTCCCAGCCTAATAGTCTTTTAAAATAAATGTTAATTTATTTTCAAGTGTATTTATTTATTTATACAGCCAGGTGTTGCTTAACAACAGGGATACATTCTGAGAAATGTGCTCTTAGACAATTTTGTTGCTTTGATGTGGGAACATCATAGACTGCACTTACACAAACCTAGATGGTACAGCCTACTACACACCTAGGATATACGGCACAGCCTATTGCTCCTAGGCTACACATCTGTATGGCATGTTACTGCACTGAATATTGTAGGCAATTGTAACACAATGATAAGTATTGGTGTATCTAAGCACATTCAAACACAGAAAAGGTACAGTACAAGTACAGTATAAAATATGGTACACCTATGTAGGGCACTTGCCATGAACAGAGCTCACAGGACTGGAGGCTGCTCTGGGTAAGTCAGTGAGTAAATGGGAAGGCCCAGGGCATTGCTGTGCACTACCATAGACTGTATAAACACTGTACACTTAGAGTTCACTAAATTTATAAAAAATATTTTTCTTTCTTCAAAAATAAATTTACCTTATCTTACTGTAACTTTTTTACTTTATAAACTTTTTAATTTTCTTTAACTTTTTGACTCTTTCGTAATAACACTTGGCTTAAAACACAAACACATTGTACAGCTGTACAAAAATATTTTCTTTCTTTACATCCTCATTCAACAAGCTTTTTTCTATTTTTAAAATTTTTTATTTTTATTTTCGCTTTTTAAACTTTTTTGTTAAAAACTGAGACACAAACACACACATTAGCCTAGGCCTACACAGGGTCAGGATCATCAATATCACTGTCTGCCACCTCCACATCTTGTCCCACTGGAGGGTCTTCGGGGGGCAGTAACAAGCACAGAACTGTCATCTCCTATGACAACAACGCCTTCTTTACATACCTCCTAAGAGAGAAAACTTCTTGAAGAGTTCAGACCTGTTATAAAACTGAGGCTGTTTTATAGTTAACTTTTAAAAAATTACTAGAAGGTGTACTCTGTCTTGATAAAAGCATAGTCTATTAAATCCATAGGCCAGCAACACAGTCGCTCGTCATCAGCAAGCATCATGCACCACGCACACTTGCACATCCTAGACTTTCATAGGGCGACAGCGCAGGTTTGTTCACACCAGCATCACCGCACACACGTGGCCACAAACACGTGCGTAATGCGTTGCGCTAGATTCGGACAGCTACTGGCTGACGTCACTGGGTCACAAGAATTTTTCAGCTCGGTTAAAACCCCGGGGGACCACCGCGCACATGCGGTCTTTGACCACAACGTCGCCAGCGCGCGTGACCGCCCCGCGTCTCCGCAGAGACCGCGGCTGCGCGTCGCCACCTAGTGGCCGTTGCTGGAAGTGTCCGTTGGCGTTTGGCTCCTTGCCCGCCTGGTGGCATCTTCGCCCAGGTGAGGCCCGGAGAGCAGAACCGCGGCCTTCCCCTTAGAGGACAGGTGACAGTCTGAGCAACAGGGGAAATTTTCTGCGAAATATTTTAATAAACTTGTGAAGGTTCAGAGTTCTTGCAAGAAAAATCCTCCCGAAAAGGACGCAGATCGAGGCAGGCAACGGAATGATGGTGATTATCGTAGCCCCAAACAGCCTCGTGCTAGTCTCACATTAGCCCTCGCAAGCACTTAGCACAGTGGCTTTCTCGCTGTTTGCTCCGACCCACATTAAGAAATGCATTTCCGGCGGGGCGGGTTGGCTCACTCCTGTGATTCCAGCACTTTGGAAGGCCGAAGCCCAACGATGGCTACAGGCCAGGAGTTCGAGACCAGCCTGAGCAACATAGCTAGACCCCCCCATCTCTGCAAAAAATAGAAAAATTAGCCAGGCATGGTGGCGTGCGCCTATAGTCCCAGCTACTTGGGAGGGTGAGGCAGGAGAATCTGTTGCGCTCAGGAATTGGAGGTTGCAGCGAGCTACGATGACACCACTGCACTCTAGCCGGGGTGACGGAGCAAGACCCTGTTTTAAAAAAAAAAAGAAAATTTCGTGTATGACCCCATCCATGGCCACAAATGTACATGAATTCACATTTCCCCTGCAAACTGGGGCCCTCCCCATCCCTTTCATTCTGTTCTATTTAGGATTGACAGGTTTAGCAATAAAAGTACAGGACACCTTGGTGAATCTGAATTTCAGATAAATAACAAATGCTGTTTTTAGCATGTGTACATCTGATACAATATTTGGGATACATTTATACTAAATTTTTTTGTTATTTATCTGAAATTTAACTGGCAACCCTAATTCTACTCCTTTTTTTTCTTTTGAGACAGAGAAAAACCTCTGTTGCCTGGGTTAGAGTGCAGTGGCATCATCGTAGCGCACTGCAACCTCAAACTCCTGGGCTCAAGCAATCCTCCTGCCTCAGTCTCCCCAGTAGCTGGGACTACAGGCATGAGCACCACGCCTGGCTGATTTTTCTAATTTTAGTAGAGATGGGGTCTCACTGTTGCTCAGGCTGGTCTCGAACTCCTGACCTCAAGTGATCCTACTGCCTTGGCCTCCCAGAGTGCTAGGATTACAGGCGAGAGCCACCAAGCCTGGCCTTATTCCATTTTTTAAAAATTGCTGGTTGAAACCTCCTAGCCCAACATTACAGCCTGCTAATGAGTCCCAGCCCCCAGTTTGCAAGCACTGCCTGAGGCGACAGGACCAGAAGCATTTCATGCCACAGGGGAAGCCAAAGTCAGTGGAGGAATCTGGATGTGCACCCCGGTAGTCACCCCCTCCTCCCACTCAGACCCATTTGGGCACACATGTGCATGAGTTGCCTCACCTCAGTGGTGTGTATGTGCTGCAGTAAGAGGTTTGGGGTTTGTTTAAAGGTGACTTTTGTGCACATAAATGACTAGTGGCAATTACTTTTTTTAAAAATTCAGTTTATTAAAGTTCTACATTTAAAAACCTGGTTTTTCCTTTAGTGTTGAAGTTCCACTTTAAAATCTTATTATGCTGTTTATATATCCAGTCGATTTAACAATAGTTTACAAGGCGGCTTGTGGTCGATGTCCAATCTCATTCACAAGCTAGTTTAAATAAGAACTCTTAACCCGTTTTAACTACGTATTTAATTGCTTTGAATACTTCTATTAAATAACTAACAAAACATTCCCTAGTTATGTGATGGGTCTTCGGCTCTTAAACATTGGCCAAACTCCTTATATCTTTCAAACCAAAAAGTCGTAAGGCTAAATTAAAATACTCAATTAGGCATTGTAAATCCATGTACCTGTCTAGGTGAGTTTAGTTGCCTGCAGGTCAGAGTCACTGACTGGGGACCAGATCCGGAGCTAAAGACAGCCACAAGGTGGCTTTTTCTTTTTAATGACAATAAGGGACAAGTTTTATATTCCCCATGAGGCCAATAGGGGCTGCAGTAGGGGGACTCAGGGCCCACATCCCCTCAACTTGTTACTGTGACCTGATTCTCAGCCCCACACACCAGATGTTCCACAAATTAATTAGACTCAACTAATCTTGTAACCATTCCGGTTCTGCTTCTAATCTTCCCCTTGGGAGGGGCAGCTCTGACAGACACTCAGAACACACCCAGGTGGATTCTGCACTTTGCTCTGGGCTTCAGATCCAAGCTGGATCACCAGGGTTGTTGTGGGAACACATCCCCTAGTGCAGGAAAGAGGGGTTGTGGGCTCGAATCTTTATGCTCCCTTAATGCCTTGCTCTGTCTCACCTCCTGCCATTAAATACCCTTCCCTCTGCCTGGGATCCCCTCTGTATCCCCTTGAGGAGCTCCTATATATCTTTCAAAAGCTTGCTCAAGACTCCCCACTGTGAAGCCCTGCCGACAGCCCCCACCTGTCCCCCAGGGTAACCTTTCCCTTCTCCCCTGCCCCCCATAGGGATTCTGGACCTTTTGTGCCCTGGGCCCCTTTGGCAATGTAGTAAAGACTATGGAGCCCCTTTCAGGGCAACATTTGTAAGGCATAACATAAAATAACATAGGATTACAAATGAAACAAATTATAGTGAAAATATTACCAAATATTTAAAAAATAACAACTGGGTGACATAATGATCTTTACTGTTATTATAATATTATTAAGCAGGTCTATGGCTGGTCTCATAAGTGCCATAGATACAAAACAATGGTGAACATAAATGACATTTTGAGATCTGCTACAACCAAAATGCAATAAGAAAGTGTTAGTAACACTTTCTGTTGGTGACAAAGGATGGATCCTGCTAATACAACTCTGGTTTGTTGCTTATGTTCATGATTAAAAGAAATGCTAGATTTCAGGTAGAGATTAGTGCAAATAAAGAGGTAATTTTCCCCTGTATTCATGTAACCCCTGAATTCTATCAATGTATTCCAGGGTAAGAAGCTCTGCCCCAATTGTCTACCTTCTGTGAGCTCTGTTCTTCCGTGGACACTCCACTCCTCCACCTGACAGTGGGGGGGGATGCTCTTGCTAAAATTAACAGCAGCTGGCATTTGCAGAGTGCTTACTGTATGCCAGGGACCATGATATGCATTTGGTGTACATTATTTTATTCAATCCCCTCAGCAAGTAGTAGGATTTGGATCCAGGATTGTCTGACCTTCTGGTGGCTGCTCTTAAACACGAAATTAACATAATCATTTGTCTATGTGCCTGTTTCTCCTATTAGGCAATAGTCCTTCCATGGAAGGAATGATGTTAGAGTCATTTTGGTGTCTCCAGCAGCTACCACGGATGCCTGGCACAGAAGAGGTGCTTTCTTTCCAACTGTTGGCTGACCACGAAGGTGCATGTAGTGGGAGAGAGAAGATGTGTGCACACACAAGCACACTCACACATACCAGGGGTGGACCAAGCCACGTGCTGGGGACCCAAACATGTACCCTCTTTGGGAGTCCATCTGCATGGACCTCTCTAATTACACATCCTCTTCACCTGCCTACTTCTCTTGCTACCACTTAACTGAATGTCTTGGCTTTCAACGGAAACAAATCCTTTCTAGATACATAAAGCATTCCTGGCTCACTTCTGAGGGAAATGACCCCCTTGGGAAGTCATGGTGCTGAGAAGGGCAGGAGGGGCACGTTCAGGCGCTGCAGATGTGGGAGGGGTGGGCTCAGTCTGCTTGGAGCAAGTTCAACCATCTTTATAGTTCGAGACAGCCAGCCTTTAAAATGCCTCAGGAATGTCAGAATAGTGGTTACCCTTCGGGGTGCTAAGGACAGGACATGAGGGGGGCTTCCAAGCAAGTGTGTCATCTTCCATTTCCTGACCTGGGTGCTGGTTCCCCCAACGTGGCCTGTTTGTGAACAGTCACTGGGCCACACGCTCAGACACGTGTGCTTCTCTGCATATATATTATACTTCAGTAAAAAGCTCCAAAAATTGCTTCATAACTCAGTTAAGCTTTTCTTCCTCCAGATGCTAAACTCACACACCAGAAGTTCATTTCTCTGCAGGCCACAATGGAGCAGCCTTTTATACAATAAGGTTCCAAGAGTTTTGCCCCAAAGTATTCACTGATCCCAGCAGCCAAGCACCCCCAGTGCTCACCTCCTGCTCTGATATCCTGTCAGCCAGCAGCTCTCCTGGCGTCAGTCATCCCAGGAACTGGAGCTCCTGTGGACCCTCCAACAGTGCATGGGGTACAGGACAGAGCCCAGCCCTGGACAGACCCCAGTGTGCAGGGTGCCCAAGGCAGGAGGGGAGCTGTCCAGGGTTTGGGGTTGGACAAGGGGTCCTGAACTATAGGCCTACGGGGGGATAATCATCGGTACCCTAAATGGCACTTTATGGCTTCCAAAGCTCTTGTAAGTCAGTTTTCTCACTTGACTCCTGCAAGAACTCTGAGGTAGACAAGGCAAGTAACTTCATTCCCAGTCTGCAGAAGAGGATGCTAAAGCCCAGCACAAACCAGTGGCAGTAACGCCAGGGCTGGACCCAGAGCTCCTGGCCCCACAGCCCTTACTGCTGCAGACCACCGAATGGGATGGCAGTGGCCAGGGCCCCGCCCCGCGGTTGGCCCCTGTAAGACCAGGCACAGGGACGACCCACAGTCAAAGAAGACAACCTCCACAAACCAATCCAGCTGGACAGGCAGGGGCGAGGGGGCCTCCTGCACTCCACCCACCGAGGGCAAAAGCTAAGCCTCTGTCCAGGGCAGACTCCAGGGAATACGGAGGAGGTCCGTGACCCCATGAGGAGGTAATTGGTCAAATCCCAAATGTGGGACATGCTACGGGACAACTGACCCACTTTCTTAAATGATGCAATAGCATTATGCTAAGGAGGGGCTGAGGGTTCTAAATTAAAAGATAGGCCAGGCGCAGTGGCTCATGCCTGTAATCCCAGCACTTCGGAGGCTGAGGCGGGAGGATCCCTTGAGGCCACGAGTTCAAGATCAGCCTTGGCAACATAGCATGAGACCCCTTCTCTACAAAGAAAATGTTTTTAAAATTTAGCACGCGCCTGTAATCACAGCTGCTCTGGAGGCTGAGATGGGAGGATGGCTGGAGCCCAGGAGTTCAAGGCTGCAGTGAGCCATGATGGCGCCACTGCACTCCAGCCTGGGTGACAGAGTGAGAACTTGTCTCTAAAAATAATAATAATAATAATAATAAATAAATAAAAATTAAAAATTAAAGGATACTTTCAAGAGACCATAAGACATTATCACATACAATGAGTGGATATTGTTTACATCCTGATCTAAGTAAATCAACTGTAAAAAGACATTTTTTTAGACAGAGCAATTTCAGTGTGATGCCAGTTATTCAACGATATCAACCCTTAGTTTTCCATCAGGTTTCAATGAATCCAATTTTCATTCTTTTAGTTTACTTTTTGAGCAGTTCTGACAATTTATAAGAGTTGATAGTTCATGACTTTTACTCTTTCTTAGAGACCTTCCAAAGAAAGAAGAAAAAAATTTACTTGCTGTTAAAAAAAAAAAAAAGACAGAACAAAACCTATTCTGTCTTGCAAATACCACATGGGTTTGTTCAAGCCTTTTATAAATCTAAGATGCATTTTGAAATCCTGGGGATCTTATTTTTCCTATATCTTGAAATATTTTGCTATTTCATCATCCTGGGAATTATTTCGTCATTACTCATCAAGTACTTCCAATTATGCTAAAAGAGACTAAAATACAGGAAACAAGACTGATGGAATTGGCTGCCAGTACAATAGTGGAATAAATCATCACTGCCCTACCATCCTTCCATTTTCTTATCACGTTGCCCAAAGTATTGCATCAACTTTCCAGAAGGCATAAAACAATTCTGGAGACAGGCTTTTCTTTGTTTCACTCATGTCAAACAACACCGCTGAGCATTCAGAATTTTCCGTTTTCTACACATAACAGTAAGGAGGAGAAAACTGACCAAGGGAGACATTTGCATCCATCAGGCAATTAGAAGTGGATGAGCAGGGACAGAGAGGGCCCTCCAGCCAGACACTAATGGTGATGGCAAAACCGATCAAATGAGAGAAATTTCAGTGAGTCTTCAGATGACTATATTCTAGATAAAGTTTTCTCAGACCCTTATTTCCAAGGACAAAAGGGAAATATATTTGCATCCAGTTAGTCAACAAGAAAGACTTCACCCCATGTTTTGTAATAAGAACCTGGACTATTGCACTTTTCCTAAAAGGACACATGATAGTATTCTTTTCCATTTTTTGACGTTTATGGACAACATCAGCATTTGTCCACTTACGTCTGCTCGTAAGTGTAGCGGCAGGTGTATATACAGAGATATCGGGAGGAAATAGATGATGAAGAATTTTAAAAATTAATTGAATTGGTCATTCTAATGGGTGTTTATAAATAAAGAAATGAAAATGTTTTGCAATCATGGAGCAAAGAAAATGACCATGTTCTCTTCAACAAAATTATAAGTGTCAAAGATTTCAAAAAGTTCATCCAAATATCACATTTTGACAATGCCAGTGCAAGAAGAAGGAAAAGTAATGATGGGCTAGAACCCATTAGAGGGGTATTTGCGACCTGGAATCAGCATTTACATGTGTTCCAGGTTCATGCAAGATAGGCGACAAGTAGCTAGCTGCATGTAATAATAATGAAAAAACTTGAAATATTGTGAGAATTACCAAATTGTGACACAGAGACATGAAGTGAGCACATGGTCTTGGAAAAATGATAGACTTGCTCAACACAGGGTTACCACAAACTTTCAATTTGTAAAAAATACAATATCTGTGAAACTCAATTAAGTGAGGTGCAATAAAACAAGGTATGCCTGTATTTCCAAATGACTTAAACATAAAAAATGTAGAGTCCTTTGGACCCAGATTGCTCGTGATAATGCTGAGGGGAAGGAATTTCTGTCAGTGTTGTAAGATATAAGGAGGGCACTATGGTTACTTAAGAAAATGACCTTTTTGGTCCCGCTCTGTCACCCAGGTTGGAGTGCAGTGGCGCCATCATAGCTCACTACAGCTGGAACTCCTGAGCTCAAGGGATCCTCCTGCTGCCTCAGCCTCCTGAGTAGCTGGAACTACAGGTGTGCACCACCACAGCGGGCTCATATTTTTATTTTTTATAGAGACAGGCTCTCACTATGTTGCCCAAGTTGGTCTCAAACTCCTGGCCTCAAGCGATCCTCCCACCTTCGCCTCTCAAAGTGCTGGAGTTATAGGTGTGAGCCCCGGCACCTGGCCAGAAAATTACCTTCTTTTTTGAGATGTCTGTGATTGGCTTATACTCCAAAACAAAAGGGGGTGGGGAGCTGGGTGGCTCCAGCCAGGCTAAGTAAAGACTAGTTGAGGCCAAACTACTCAGTGTGAGGGCTCCTGCATGCTCTGCTCCTGTGAATGCCAGACATTTCCATGACAAAAAGTTTTCTTCCAAGAAAGAACAGAGGAATGCTTCAGCAGCAGAGGTTCGCTCTACACAATTTGGAGTGCAAATAACACACCCCAGTCAGGCACCTGTTCACCTCCACACTGGGAATAGCAGAAGCCCAGCCTTCCCAGACCCCGAGACCCGGCCCCACCCCAGAGTGTGGTCCAGAGGGAGAGAGTTCAGTCCCACAGGATGCTTTCAAGGCGGGCCTTGTCTACACTGCTCAGTAAAATGACCTCAGCAAGGTGAGTCTGAGCATAGCTGGAATCACAACTCTCCTGCCAGCCAAGGCATTGACCCTGACTTAGAACTGCTGGGAGGGAGCTGTCCACTCCCCAGGGTATGCAGTCAATAAGGGTCTCCCAGCAAAAATGGGCAGAACCTTGAAGTTAAAGCTCCATCAGTGCCGTCATCTGGGCACTTTCGCAGGACACCTCCCCTCCCCAGGCAAAGGCAGCAGAGAAGGTTGTGACAGACCAAGGACGGTGGGTGCCCAAGAAGGCCCATGGTGATAGGAAGGCCAGGGCGAGCCCGGGAAGCCACCCTGCCTGCTTTGCCAGGCCACAGCAGTGGTCCCTAGGTCAGGCTCGATGGCAGGGCTTTATGTGCAGAGTCCCAGACGCCAGCGGTCAGCCCCTACATGCCTGTACCCGGCTCCGGCCAGGGTGCCGGGGGGATCAGGCGGCCAAGTCCAGACCAGTCTCCTTCACTCCCAGAGTGTCCCCAAGATGTGCAGCTGCTTTCTAAGCTGACAGGTCTCCTGGTACCATGGGACCAATAGCATGACCAGCTGGTCCTGGTTTTAGCAATGAAAGCCCTGTGTCCCAGACAAACAGGGACAGTCCATCCTAAGGCCTGCTTGCCCTTCACTTAAATAACCAAGGGAGGTTTGACCCACCAATTCTTCCCAATGCTCTTCCAACCTTCTCTGGATCGCTCCAGAAAACTGCCGGAATCTTCTCTACCTTAAGAAGGGTGGGTGGGTAAATACATCTATACAGCCCCCCACATACACACATACTGATGAAGTTTAAGGCAGGGCCTCTCTGAAAGTTTCTCAAACTTTTGACTTTGACTCACTATAAGAAATACTTTTACATTATTGCCCAGTGCGTCCACGCGTGCGCACACAGACACACTCGGGTGTCAAAATACTGAGTATTTGAAGACATTGACAGTACAGAGGGGTCTGAGCTCAAATAAATGAACCCTCCCACCAGGGGCCAAAGAGCCCTGCACTGCAGCCTCCCCGGGGGGCTGCTTTGCCATGAGGAAGGCTTCAGGGCCAGATGCAGCCTTCTCCTTCCCAGGGCTCATCAGGTCCTTCTCCCCTGAGGTCAGTGGAAAAATTTGGAAAGCAAGGATCCAGGGTCAGCCTCTACTCCTCATGCAGAAGGAAGAAACACAAGGCAGATGAAGCTTCTGCCTGGGACAGGAGCCCTTGGGTCTTGCAGGAGCTCCACTAGGAACATCAAGTTTTCACCCTTGGGCAAGCACAGTCTCCTCCCAGGCCTCGCTCACCTCATCTACAAAATAACCTGCAGGACCGTGCATCGTCCACCGGTGTCTCAGAATTCAGAGATTTTATAAAAATTGCTCTCTCCTTCTCTTATTGCACAAATTTTTATTAAGTCACCCAAAAACACCAGACACTAAGCCAGGCGCTGGAGCTTAAAAAGACAAAGAAGTCACTGTCCTGGAACCCACAGAGTCTCAGAGCCCAGCCCAGAGCAAGGACTCGGCTGTGGCCCAGAGGCACAGGGCTCCCCTCACCCAAAACCACTGCGGAGAAACCCCCAGCCAGGCTCAAACAACTCCGGTGTGCGGGTCTACATGTGTGTCTGTGTATTGGAGGCAGCGGTGGGGCAGGGCACAGAGCTGCTCATGGTGGCCAAGTCACCTGTGCTGCAGGTAACTGCAGCTCCTGCCCTCACCACCTTGTCCACAGGAGAAGCCTTTTCATGAGCCACACCATGTTGTTGCTTTTTCCCTGTGGGACCCATGGAAGTCACAATAGCCAGATCAACACCAGTCTGAGAATAGAAATACCAGTGCAGCACAAAGCAGATGTCAAATGTATGAGCTTATGGCCAGATTCCTACCCGTGTCCACCCCCTGCCACCTCCCAAGAAGTCACCCACTGTCTAGGCTGCCAGTTTCATTCAGCAAATACTGTTCTTATAAACACCTGACCCAGATTCTCAGCTTGAATTAGGACGTTTCCCAGGCAGTCAAGGGTGCACAGGGATGAATTTAAATGTTGCTTAAAAGCATAAAAGCTTGAAGGCAAATTCAGGCTGCTCTTCCAAGGGGACGCCGGTGCCAGCACCATCCAAAGGCCACAGCCCCAGGGCAGGCAGGGCCACCCAGAGTGCCTCTCTCCAGCTCCAGGCTGACTCATGGAACCTCTGCAGAAAGATGTGTGTTTTAAACTTTAACCTATATTCTTTCCTCGACCCTGTGACCTGACTTTCCATCTTGTCTCTGCAGGGACCTACATGGTAGCAATAGAATCATCTTCCATTTCAACCCAATGTCCATAACACAGCGGCCTGACCCCCCCAAAGCAAAAGACAGGAGCGTCAGGAAGCGGGGAGAAACCCCCAAACGTGTCAGTTAGGGTCATTGTTCCCTTTGACCTTTCATCTGTCACCACGGAGGTGGGGGGAGGGGACATTTCTGGCCAGTCCACCCGGGGAGTGTGGTGGCCGTGAGAATGTGCCTCCCTGACCCCCAGCTCCAGGGAGCATCATTGTCCCAGGGTCCCAGCTGCAAGCTCTGAAACACATGCTTCTCATGGGCTGCTCCCAGACAGTGACCTTGTGCAGCAAGGATACTAGGGCAGGGCCCTTCCTAGGAGACGGGGTTCCCCAGTGGCCTTGCTGGATGGTCTCCCGGAGCCAGACCTGTGGTGCAGTCCCACAGCTTTCCCTGCCCTCTGCAGCCCCTTCCCCATTGTCCCCTCGGAGGCAATTCCCACAATAAAACGTTTAATCCCAGATGCTTCTCAAAGGGCCTAGATTAACGCAGAGACCAGGTGCCCATGCTGCAGTCCACACCGCAGTCCACGCCGCCACCATTCCTCACCTGGTGGTGGCACGGGCCTCCCACCTCCACCCCACACTCACACCCCATCCTCTTCCAGGCCCCACATGGCCTGGTCCTCTTCCACTCTGACTGGACGACCGCCACGTCCTCGCCCCTGCCCTGGGAGGGCGCCTGGCCACCCCGCGGCCAGCCCAGCCTCCCTCCACTTTTCTGTTCCATTTCCTTCCATAGCAGCGATCACCTTCTAACATACAAAATAACTCACTGATTTATGAGTCTGTTGTTTGTTACTCATCGTCTGCCTCCACAGCTAGAATGAGGGCAGGGACGTTTGCTGGTTTCGTTCACTAGTGAAGTCCCAGGGCCTCCACTCAGCGAGGGGACGAAGAGATGCAACATAGGAAAGCAAAGCTGACGGACTGTCGACCTTCATCTCCCGAGGATTTCAAAAGGGGAAAATAGAGGCGAGAAAAAGAAATACTAAAATAAAACTTTCCAGACAGAGGAAAGATTTAAGTCCTCACCTGAAAAAGTACACCAAGTTCTGAAGAGGGACAAAATAAAAGAAAAGTAAAATAAAATAAAACAAATAGTATCCAGAATATATAAAGAACTCTTGGAACTCAGTAAGAAAACAAACACCACAATTTTTTTAAATGGTTAAAAGATTTGAACAGATACTTCCTTCACCAAAGAATACACACCACTGGCAAAAAAAGCACCTAAAAAGATGCTCAAAATCGTTAGTCATTAAGGAAATGCAAATTAGAACCACAGTGAGATACTGCTATACACTTATCTTTACGGAATGGCCGAAATTGAAAAGACTGACCCTACCAAGTGTTGACAAAGATTTGGAGGAGCTGGAACTCTCATGCATTGCTCAGGAGAATGTGAAATGGTACAACCACGTTGGAAAACAGTTTGGGAGTTCCGTTAAAAATTAAACATGCACCTACTATATAATCCAGCCATTCCACTTTTAGGTAATTACTCAAGAGAAAAGGAAATACATGTCCCTACAAAGATTTGTATGCAAATATTCATAACAGCTTTGTTTATAATAGCCAAAAACTGCAAACAACCCAAATGTTCATTAACTGGTGAAAGAGTCAACAAATTGTGGTATATCCATACAAAGGAATGCTACTCAGGAATAAAAAAGAATGAACCACTGATATACACAATGACGTGAATGAATCTCAAAATAATTATTGTCAGTGAAAGAAGCCACACGGAACTGTGGGGTGAAAGGAAGGGCAAGTGGGGGGGTGTATTAGTCTGAGTTCTCCAAACAGACAGAACTGACAGGATATATACACAGTCAGCCCTCGCATCCAGGGGTTACACACCCAGGGACTCAACTAACCTCAGATAGAGAATATTTGAGAAAAATAAAAAATAACAATACAATAATTTAAAAATATAAATAAAAAATACAGTATAAGAACTATTTACTTAGCATTTACATTGCTTTAGGTATTACAAGTAACCTAGAAATGATTTAAAATATACGGGAGAAGGCGCTTAGGTTATACATAAATACCGTGCCATGTTATACAAGAGACTTGATCCCTCTGTGGTGGTTAATTTTATGTGTCAACTCAGATTTTGGTATTCTCAGGGGTCCTGGCACCAAGGCCCCGTGGATGACAAGGGACAACTGTATATATAGGCATATCTTGTTTTATTGCACCTCACTTTATTATGCTCTGCAGAAATTGTGTTTTTACACAAATTGAAGGTTTGTGACAACACTGCCCACTATATGGGTGAGGGTGGGTCTTCTTTACTCAGTCTACTGATTCAAATGCTAATCTCTTCTGGAAACACCCTCATAGACACCCCCAGAAATGATGTGTTTTCCAGCTACCTGGGCATCTCTCAGCCCAGTCAAGTTGACACATAGAAGTAACCATCACAGGGGATCACAAAGGCCATGTGGAAACTTTTAGGTAATGAATCTGGTAACTATCTTGATCACAGTGATGGTTTCCCAGGTGTACACATATGTCAAAATTTACCAAATTGGACATTTCAAATATATTCAGTTTATTGTATGTCAGCTACACCTCAACAAAGCGGTTTTCTAAAAAATGCAAAATCCGATGGGGCCTGAAATTCTGCGAGGCTAAAAAACTCCTGAATGAGGTCACTGCTGCTGGCCATGGAACACGCTGTGAGTAGTGAGTGTTGAACAGCATGTCTGAGGCAGAGGAGGGAGGATTAGTGGCCTGGTAGAATGTACTGGAATGCAGGGAGTAAGAGAGACCAGACCATGGAGGGCCAAGAGACCTGAAGTGAGGGGGACACACGCCCCTCTGAGTGGGGTCCCGCCCAGCTGCAGAAGTGGCCTGGCTGCTGGCTGCCTCCCCCAAGATCAACCTGGAGGAACCATAAAGCAAAAACTTCAAGAAACAGAGGAAAACTGGGAAAATGAAGGGGGACGCCATGCTGTTTTGACCAGGGGAGTGGGGGGTGGTGATCATGGCCCCTGGCACAAGGCAGCACAGCTGTGGGAGGATGAAACAGAAGGGCAGTGGGAATTTTGTTCCTGCTTCTCCCTGTATTGCCTTAAGACGAAAAGGGCCTGGCTGGCCTCATGCCTGTGACTACTCCCGGAGTCTCAGGAGTGAAGTCAGGGCAGACAGAAGCCCTGAGCTTGGGACGCCCTGAAGAAAACTGAGGGAGACCAACAAACTCCCAGCGGAGCTCTCTGCAGCCCCTCCTACCGCACCCTCCCACCTACACCCAGGGCTGGAGTGTGAGAGTCTGAGGTGTGGCTGCTATATGTGCTGCTTCTCCCTGGGGACCACAGGCTGCACCCCGAACTGCAGAGTTGTTCCAGGTTTTCCCATGCCCAGGGCTCTCCATCTGGGGTTCATCCACCCCACCCCAAGCCCTGCACCATTGTCTCCCCTGCATATGCACAGCCTGACAGAGTGGCTGATACCCCCAGGGGATAGTAAGCACAAAGGATAAAACATCCTGAGGACTGCAGAGCACAATTGTTCCAAAAGGAAACCAGTAACTGTGTTGCAGATTCTAGAGAAACAGAGATGACAGACCAACAGTTTGAAATTAGTCTGCTAAAGACAGCAAATGAGGTAAGGGGCGATATTAGCAACACAAAAGCATAATAAGGAAAAATTTTTTTTTGAAAAGAGCCAAGTAGAATACAATAAACCAGGGGTCTCCAACCTATGGTCTGTTGTATAATTATTTCATCATACATTACAATGTAATAATAATAGAAATAAAGTGCACAATAAATAAAACGCACTTGAATCATCCCGAAACCATCCTCCGATCCCCGGTCCAGTCCATGGAAAAATCGTCTTCCATGAAAATGGTCCCTGGTGCCAAAAAGCTTGGGGCCCACTGCAATAAACGGGACAAGGAGCAGATGGGATAAAGCTGAGGAGCAAATCAGCAAATGGGAAGATCAGATGGAGGAAATTTCCTAGAAGGAAGAAGGGAGGACAAAGAAATACAAAACAGAAGTGTCAAGAGAAATGGTGGATAGGTACAGAATTGCTAACATTTGGATATAGGAGATCCAAAAGGAGCCAGAGACACATATCTGAAGGAATAATGAAGACACACGAAAAGAATTAAAAGAATATAAAGAATTAAAAATGAAAAAAATGAATTAAAAAAATAAAATAAAAGACCTGAGATTGAAAGGCGCATAGAGCACTAAAGAGCAGACCACCAACCAAAGACTGTCTAAGAGGAACAGAAAATCTAAGTAGCTAAGACCGAAAGGAGAAACACATGTCCACAGAGACACGGAAGTAAAAGCCTGGGCATTATTAACTGGCGAGGAGTCAGGGCGTCCTGGGAGACCAAAGGACGTGAGCAGTTAGTATGTTCTTGTCTGCTTAGGGAAGCACACAGACATTAATTCAGAAAACAAAAAGAATTAAAAATAAATACAGAAAAAGTGGGACAAACTGGTATAACCAATTAAAATCATAGATACTGGTCCAAATATATCAATAATTACAATAAAAGAGAATGGACTAAACCTATCAGTCAAAAGACAGACACAGACACACTGGATTTTTTAAAAAATCAGGATATATGCTGTTTGCCAAAGACCCACATAAAGCCAAAGGACATACAAAGGTTGAAAACGAAAGATGGAAATCAACAAATAAGGGACATGCTTACCAAAGGAAGATACTAAATCAGCTGAGAGAGACTTTGAGACAAAGTTTTATTAGGGATAGAGATGGTCACTAAATAACAATTACGAGGTTCAATTCACCAAGACAATAAAGCCATTTTAAACCTATATGCACCTGATACAGTAGCCTCAAAATATGTGAAATACTGAGAGAAACTCAGAGTCACATCTTAGTGGGAGATTTCAACACATCCCTCAAATATTGATCATTCAAATACCGACAAAAAAGCAGCAAGGATTTAGATCTGGAACCCAATGGATAATGTGCATATAGAATTTCACAGCCCACAAAGAAAGAGCCCATTTATAAGAAATCTGTCACATACTACCTGGGCCATGGAGAAAGTGTCTCGGCACATTTCCAAGACCAGGAGCTCGGACCAGGCACAGTTAAAGTAAGACGTTCCTAACCAAAAAAATAGATTAAAAACAAACAGACAAACAAAACCTTGCGTGTTTGTTTGGACAGTTTAAAACAGTGGAAATAGCTGTATCTAGTTGGAGCTCTAGAAGGAAAGTGGCAACGGCTAAGTTTTCTAGAATTGAGAAAAGACATTGATATCCAGATTCAGAAAGCCCTTGCCCTCTGGAACTGGGACAAACACAGGGCTCCAGGCAGACGTCCCGAATACGTGAGGCAGGTACTTAGAACAAGAGGTGGGATCTGCAGAAGGGGAATTTTACATTCTCAGAGAGAGAGGGCATATGGTGGGGGTTTCTGGGGGGGTCCAGGCAGCCGGGCGCTTAGAATGTTTATTTATACACACCCCACTCCAAGGAGGCGTGCCCCTCCTGCCAGCCTGTCCTCAATATCAAGGCGTGTGTGGCCTTGATATTACAGTTTTTCAGGTTGGTTGGAGACTGTCAGGCACGTTTGCCATGGAAAGATAAGCGGCCATCCCCACAGGCTCACCCGTGCACAGAACTCAGCCCCAAGAGGACCCGGCCAAGTCTAAGAGCAGATTCACTGGCGACATAAAGGGCCCAGCCCAGCAGCCCACATAATCACACCCGCGTCTTCCTAACCACAGCAATGAAAACAAGAAATCGACCCGATTCCTATTTTCTATGTGCAAAATGGAAAAACGTCTGGACTCAGAACAGAATCCTACACACGATCCCCACGGTGGCCTGATTAAAGTCACTCTCGCTGTCCTGGAACAGAGGATGTCAGAAGGCTTGGTGTGGCACGAAACCAGGCCTTCCGTGGAAATGCCATTCCCAGAACGTGATGAAACCTTCTCGACTCAAGAGCTTGCCATTTTGTTGTGTACAAATCCAGACCTTCAATCTGCAGGAGACCAGGGCAGCTCTGTTCTCCGCCCACCTGAGCCCCGTAGCAGCCCCACCCTCTCAGGTCACCTGCCCAGGGAGCGACTCCAGACCCCATCTGCTCAGTCTGCATCCTGACAGAGGGTGGTGGCACCCAAGTTGCCTTGTGACATCTCTTTGGGTTTGGGGGCAGTATTAAATATACTAATATTAAATACACTAATCTGGTATGGAAGGAGTTTCTGTGTCAAAAATAAACAAATTCACACAGACACAACTTCACAAAGCAGGCCACCACACTGCCTCCGTATGGGCTTTGGGACCCTCCTCCCCATGGACTACAGGGTCCTGGAGGGCAGGGACAGTGGCCGGTTTACCTGGGATTTCCCAGGACCTGGCCCAGAGCCTAGCCCAAGGCTGAGGCTCGGGGAATGTTCTGGATGAGCAGGCCAGAGCAGTTCTGAAGCATAGCCGGGTTCTTCCTCATGTCTGCGGTCCACTCTGCTCCCCTGGCACCAGCATGACTTAAGCCTACTTCCTCGTGGGGGCTGCCTGCTGGCCTCTACTCCCTCCATGTGCCTGGGAAGGAGTAACTGCCCAGAGCGTGGCTCCCCCACAGCCACATCTGCTCAGAGTTTGGGGACGGTGCCTCTTCTGCCAAGGGTTTGAGCCACTCTCCTTCCAGTGCATGGACCCCGAACTTCACGTCCTGCCTCAGCTCTACACCGCCTCTCTCCCACCCCTGATGTGCCCCCCACGCCCGGGGAACCTGTTTCCACTCCTCTCTCGCTCTGGCCTTCATGTGTGCTGTTCCTCCTGCCTGAAGAATCCTCTCCTGTTCTTCTCATCTGGCCACTTCCTGCTCAGAATTTGGGGCTTCGTTTACCTGTCAGCTTCCTTAGGGAGGCCTTCCCTGACCCCCAAGCCTGCAGTCCCCGTGCTTCCCCTTCCATCTCTCAGTCTTGCTCGTCCTGGTCCCTGCCTGCCTCTGTCCACACTGCTCAGCTACACGTGCCATGAAGGCAAGGACCACATCTGTCTAGCTGATCACTGTGCCCAGGTCCTGGTGCCCAGCACAGGGCCTGCACACAGGAGGTGGCTAATAAGTAGTGATCACTTAATCAAAAGCAGTGGCTACAATACAGCAAAAACTTCCTTCTCAGCCAGCGCAAGCACCCCACGAGGACCTGGCCCCATCTTCCCTTCCCACATGCTCCCTAAGACTCGCCTGCAGCCAGCCCAGGCTGCCCACGTTTCTCCAGGTGCCATGTTTGCTTTCACACCTCCCACTGCCATGCCTGCACCCCAGACAGGCACCAATTCCCCTCTTCCCGTAACCATGTTGCTGAGCCCGAGCCAGGCAGGGCCGCTGCCGTGGGATTCTTCCTGCCACCCCAGCCCACAATGCACATTGCTTCTCTGAATTCAAGGCATTTCTGATTTACCAGTTATTACATTGCGTCATAATTGTTGGTTTTCTTGGAGGCGTGGGGTCTGGCACCGCAAGGTCAGGGGAGGTCCTTGAGGTGTGTTTATTGGACTAATGAAAAGCTGATGCCAATCAGGCTATCCTGGGGGATGGGCATCACCTTCCCTTGATCTCATACTGAGAAGATGCCAAGGTGAAGGAGCAGGTGGTGATTTTTGCATGGCTGTGCGAGCAGGAAGTTTCACCCAGGGCCATTTCCTAAGGTCACACAGTCTCCATCACTGACTCTGGTTCTCATCATGCAGCAGCTGATGGGGACAGGAAACTGCTCTGGGTGTGTCAATTGTGCAGTGTCCTATCACAAAGAGCCAGTAATCTGGCGGGAGGAAAGGTGTGTGTACAAAGGGAGAGGAGGCAGCTGCTAAGACTGTTCCTGTTCCGTTTTTCACAGTGGGGGAGAAGAGTGCAAGGCAATGCCCCACCCCTCCCAGGGCAAGGGAGCCTGGTGAATAGGCTTTCTTGTTTTAAAGGGCTAGGCCTCCAAAAGCAGCAAATTCTATGGCTCAGGCTCAGAGGGCCAGTGGTGTTTGTGTTTTCAAAAGGAATAGCTGAAAGTTACCAGGCAGGTGTGGAGGGCTCCCTAAAGCCAGTCCATAAACAGCTACCAAAAATAGGGCTTAGCAAGGTCAGGGGAGGTAGGGTGCGGTGGGTGTCCCAATGAGGGGCATCTCTTTGTGTTCCATGGGTTTAAAAAACAAAGTGGCCAAGGCTCTCCCCAGGTGAACATGGTGGGGAGGGTGACGCCTGCAGGCATCCTGACACAGTGGGGGCCACCCTGGGGAACCCCGCTGGGATGGGAGAGCCAACACCAGCAGGCTGGTGTTCCTCAGGGGGAGGCCCAGGGTCCTGCAGAAGTCTCCTGGAGCCACAGACATTTACAGCCCCACCCCTCTCCTGCCCCAAGGGCAGTGTGCTACAAGTTAAACCCCTATGCTATACGCCAAGTCAATACAATAAGCACAGTGATGCTGTAGGTGCACTTTCCTGTAAGTAAAACATCAAAGAATGGCCACAAAACAGTTGGGCTCTCAGCATCTCCCACCTGCACCTGTGCTGGCTGTCCATCTGGTTCAGATACTATCTCTGCCTTCCCCAAGCTATGTCCCCCCTAAACGACGCCTGACTATAACAGCTAAATTATGGCTTTGTCTTATACCTCCAGCACTATGCCAAGGGCTTGCCGTGGATTTGCTCACCTGACACCCAAACCAACCCGCCCAGGTGGGTACCACCACTGTCCCCGTCTCACTGCTGGGAAGCAGAGGCACAGAGAGATTGAGCAATGTGCCAGGGACTATCCATTCAGCAGGCAGGAGAGCAGGAGGCAAACCCCAGCCCTCCTCACAGTCCTCAGTGCCTCCAGCATGCCCACGGAGCTAAGTCCAAGGTCTTGCTGCCTCCCCAGCCCTCCACCCACCCTCCCGGGTATGCCCCCAATGCCTGGCCATCCCCTCAATGCCTCCCAGTGCACTTGGCCCCTCCTGGCCCTCCTCCCCGCCCTTCCCGGCTGCAGGCCCCTGAGCCCAGAAAGCCCTCTCCTGGGCACTCCCTCACCTCCCTCACCTCACGCGTCTCTCTGTCCCTTGAACTCCCAGGCAGCCTCTCTCAACCTTGCATCACTACAACCCATGGTCAGCGAGGAATTTTACATGACAACCAGCACACACATGCAAATATGTAACCGAAACAAAACGTGTCACAGGACATGCCGTGCTCACCATCACGACATGCAAAGTGCTGTGCCTTAGTCCATTCTGCTCCATTTCATTTTTTAAAAATGCTTTGCTGTGTAGAATGTACAACAGCAAAACTATGTGTAAACTGTGGACTCCAGGTGATCATGAGCTGTCAAAGTAGGTTCATTGACTGCAACACATGTACCACTCTGGGGGGTTGTTGATAATGGGGGGCTTTGCATGTGGGGGGCAGGGGTCTATGGGACATCCCTGTTCCATCTGCTTGATTTTCCTGTGAACCTAAAATTGCTCTAAAGAATAAAAAATAAAAATTTTTTAAAATGCTCTTCTGGCCCCACTAAATTGATTTACCCCTTGGTCGATACCTGCAGTGTGGACATGTCCTCAAGAACTTGGTCTTGATCATTCCTTTGACCCAGTTTTTAAATTTTATTCCACTTTTTTTCTACTCATTTTTTTTCATTCCACTTTATGTTACACCAAACAATTTAGGTAAAACTCGTGCCCCTGCCCAGGGTGACTAACTTTTCCACTTTGCTTGGGATGAAGGGGTTCCCAGGTGGAGAGACTTTTGGTGCTAAAATGGGAAAGTCTCAAACAAAACAGGAGAAGCTCCCCCATCAGAGGGGACTCTGTGTTAGTAATATGGACTCCAACATCCAACACACAAAAAGAACTTTGCTTAGAACCTGCTCCCTGGCAGGTGCTGAATCAATTCGAGCTACTAATATGTGATTATTGCTCATGCTGAGGGCCCCCTCAGGGCTGGACTGTAGGGATGTTCTCCATTAAGGCTTACCGGGTTGCACCGGGCTGGAACGTTTTCAAATTCCATTCCTAAATGTCTAGGGGGGGTCTCCTTTGCTGCTCATCCCAGAAGTCTCAAAGTTCTGGGCTGAAGGGCCATGTGGCACACCCCTGCACATGGCACACCCCTGGACACTCCTGTGTCCAGGAGGCAGCGGGCACAGGAGTCAGAGCAGCTCAACTGGTCCATGTCCTGTCCAGTGACTCGTGGCTATCCCAGTAATGTCAGTTGACATGGAAGTTTCCAGTGCTCACTCTTGACCTCTGTGCACATCTCCTTGGGAACCTCACTTAGATAGCACCGCACTGTGACTCTCCTTGGGTGAGACCAGTCACAACCACACACGGCCTCACTGGCCAGGGAGAGGCTGTAGGAGTTTGAAAGAGGAAGACAACATTTGGGGGGAGTGGGGAATGTGCAGGGCTCCCCCTCATCCCCAGCACACAATGCCCAAAGGCATGTCATTTCAAAATAAAAAAAAGGTATTTTGGAACATAGTGCTGGCCCAATACGACACATCTGCAGGGGCCATGTCCATACCAGGTCTGCCAGTTCATGCCCCTGGGTTAGAGTTCTACCAATATCTAAATTCTCACAGTAGGTGTTAATAGCCTGAAAGCCAAAGGGAAGATATCTGTCTTTCTCCAGACATGTTAAATCTCATAGAAGGCCAACAGAATCAGAGATACAATAATGTTCACAAATAAATTCCTTTGGCATTTTAATTCAAAAAACCAAATAAAAATATCATAACTGCAATTTTAAAAGGCCAGTAGGCACATAGTACGCATGTCAAAACTTCTGCTAAACGTTGTGTTGGGTTTTGTGGGGAAGTGGCAGCTATTGCTAAAATAGAAAAGCACCAGGACCGAGTGCAGTGGCGCCTGTCGTCCCAGCGCTCGGGGAGGCCCAGGCGGGAGGATGCTGGAGCCCCGGAGTTGAGGCTGCAGCAAGCTGTGATCGCACCACTGCCCTCCAGCCTGGTGACAGAGGGAGACCCTGTCTCTAAAAAAAAGAAGAAGAGAAGAAGGAGGACGAAGAGGAAGCAAAAGAGGAGGAGGAGGAGGAAGAGGAAGAGGAGGAGGAGAAGAAGGAGGAAGAGGAAGAAGAAGAAGAAGAGGAGGAGGAGGAAGAGGAGGAGGAGGAGGAGGAAGAGGAGGAGGAGGAGGAAGAGGAGGAGGAGGAGGAAGAGGAGGAGGAGGAGGAAGAAGGGTACCAGGGCTGTCCTGATTGAGCAGTAAGTGAAATTAAACAAATCTATGTTATCTGTGTTTAAAAAAAGATTCAAATTCAAACTTGGAAGAATACACTATCTGAAAAGTTTTTTTAAAAAGCCTGTTTCTAGCTAGCAGTGAGGGAGAAGAGAGCCCTGAAATCGTGTCTAAGACCTAGATTCCGCGGGCTTCCTGAAGCAGTCCGCATCCTAGTCACAGTTTCCCTTCTGAAAAGTAGGGGCTGGGACCAAAAGGTCCCCCCCACCCCTCGCGGTCCCTTCCAGACCTAAGAGTGTCTCATGCTAACGCAGAATTGCAAACGGGTGGCCCACCGGCCAGACGCACCCCTTAATGTTTTGTTTAACCTGCGTGGAGTTTGTGTTTTGTTTTTTTCTTAATTGAATGCAAATGCCTTTAGATTGGGGCTCCCAGTTTGCCATAGTCCCTGCCCATTGCCTCCCCAAGCCCACCTCACTCCTTGCTGTCACCTGCCTGACCCCAGAAGGACTTGAGTTTAGGACTCCTGCTCTTTGGGGCCCAGGGATTTCCAACACTGCGCTTGAGTCCGTTGCACTCAAACCCTACTGAGCAGTGATCTCAATTTACTTTAGTTTCTACTTGTGTCGCTGAGTAAATTTCATGGCTTTAAAAAATGTGGAGGTGGGGAGTAACCCTATAGAGTATTATCATTCCTATTGCATAGTATAATAATAGCTCAAAATGCCAAAATGATGTGTTCAAAGTCACAGAGTTAGTAATTCCGAGTTAAAATTATTTATATTTGCCAAGAAACTTTTTAATTTGAAAAATCTAGAAAGATGCAAACAGAAAACAAATTTCACGTAAATATGTACATAATTATTAGCAATATTTATGATATTCATCATACCTAATTGCAGAACTGTGAGTTTTTATATATTTACCATCATTTTGTATATATTTGTTACCTGCTTTTTTTTTTTTTTTTGAGACGGGGTCTTACTATGTTGCCCAGGCTGGAGTGCAATGGCTATTCACAGGCATGATCATAGCTCACCGCAGCCTCAAACTCTTGGGCTCAAGCAATCCTCCTGCTTCAGCCTCTCAAGTAGCAGGGACTATAGGTTTGTGCCACCTCACCTGGCTATTATTTTATATATATTTGGATATAGTCACTTAGGCTATTATTGTAGGGTTGTGTTATTTTTTTATTGTGGAAAAATACATATAACATAAAATTTACCATTTTAACAATTTTTAAGTGTACAGTTCACTGGCATTAAGTATATTTACATTATTGTGCAACTATCACCACCATCCATCTCCGGAACATTTTTCATCTTGTAAAATTGAAACTCTGAAACACCGAACCACAATTCCCCACTCCCCCCTCCCTCCAGCCTCTGGCACCCACCAGTCTACTTTCTGTCTCTATGAATTTGACTACTCTAGGTACCTCATATAAGTGGAATCCTACAGTATTTGTCCTTTGTGACTGGGTTATTTGCCTTAGCATAATGGGTGAACCTAGAAGACATTATGCTAAGAGAAATAGACCAGTAATGGCTTTAAATTCTGACTGTGATTTTAAGGCAGCAAAGGTGTGTCTTCAAAATAGCTATGAACTTTGTAAATGCCTAGCAAGAGAGCATGGAATGTGAGTTACTTAGCCTGGAAGACTTCTTTCTGCATGAAATACCCAAACATACAAGCAGCCTTTATGAGCTAAACTGAAAAAGGATTTCTGAGCACAGGCTCCTGGCACATAAAGCTCAGAATAGCTGAGCTTTACTTACCAAGTATAACAGCACCAAATGTCATGCCAGGAATATTGAATGTAGGAGTTCATCACCCAAGGGAAGAAAAAAATCTCACCTAATTTAAGGAAATTCAAAATGAATCCAGTTTTTCATTAAAAATTCTACATTGCAACAGTCCCATCTGGTGCTGACTATATTTACTTAGATAAATCAGTACCACAAAATAAAGGTTATTTAGAGCATGTTGTTATAGTTTCTGGAAGGTTCTTCTATCTAGTAGAGAACAAGAAAAGAGACCCGGGAAATTGACCTTAAATATGGACCTGATCTTGTTTAAATGGAAGTTTAGAAACATCACCTTCCAGGTAAAGAAGATAATGGGATATTTTATACATCACACCTGAAGGCCCTGGGAAGTTGGCAGAGGAGCAGTGTGGCCTGTTCTATCTCACAGGGCGATTATAAATGAGCTAAGGACTCAGTTTCATGCGAGTGACCAAGATAAAGGTTAGTTTCACCCTGTCCATCTCGAAAGGGAGGACTCTGATGAGGAAGAACATGCAGCTCACCGAGCTCCACCCAAAAACCTGGCACGCACCATTTTGTCTCCTCTGGCCCTGCCCCCTGCCCATGTTCACACACCAGCTCTGCTCCCCTTGCGATCTTGGTCAAGCTGCATAGCCTCTCTGTGCCTCAGTTTCCTCATCTGCAAAGTAGAGTAACAACAGAATCTCCTTGAAGGGCTGTTGTTGTGGGGATTAAATGGATTCATGTATGTGAAGCACTGAGGCCACTGAACTGTCTCATGAGCGCCTGACAAACACGAGCTGCCACTGGGACACTGGCTGATGCTTTAGGAGTCTTGTCTCCCAAAGTGGATGATGCGAAAGAGCCATATTTTAAATTCGGGGTGATTTGGGTTGTATAGAGGGCATGTGACATATATTGGTTGAATGAATGGATGGATGGATGAGTGAAGATGAACACAGAGGTGAGGCAAACAATGGTGAATGATAGGACAGGTGTGGGTGCACATGCACACCTGGGAGGGCAAAGCACACCTGGACTAGCGGACAGTAGTTCATGTTCATGAGCACTCAGGCCCCATCTTAGGCTCTGAATGGTCAGCCAAGACTCAGCTCCTGGAAGGGCTACCATGTAGGAATGTGTCCTAGAGTGTGAGGGCTTCCAACTTCTCAAGGAACTAGAAACCTGGATTTTTAGGTGAAATCTCCCAAGTTTTTCCATGTTGGCTTATAGAAAAAATAAGCCCCACCTCTGGGGGCCCATTTGCACCTCTAATGTCTGGGTGCAGCCCTGGGCAGGATGCACAGTGGCTGATTAATGACAACCAGTGGCATAAAGGAAAATGTATCCTCACAGGTTTGGAGACAGCACACCCGAGTGGACCTTCCAGGGCACGTGGACTTCCTGCCTTAGCTACCAGATTAGCTCTTGGATCCTGCTTCCCACTGACACAGCTAAAAAAGAGAGTATTAGAGCAATTGAAATCAGACTAAGGGAAGAGAAGCAAACTTCTAGAACCTGGATGCACCAAGAAGGATTATTAGTTCCTACGCAGTGGGAACAGCCCTGAAGCTGGGAGGTGTCCTGACTGGATCTAAGCTGTGCCCCGGTGTCCTCATCCATGAAATGAGGGGGTGACATGCATGCTTGATACCTCCCAGGGCGTGAGGAGGCCTGTGAGAGAGCATGGGTGTCAGGCCTGGTCAGCAGCTCTGACAGGCATGATCCATGATGCCAGCCCCATGACCTCATCATCGGACCTGGGGACCACTCCTCCAACACACCCACCGACCGGGTGGAGATTTTGTCCTTCTTTACTTATTTGGATTCACAGACAGATCACCTGAATTAGGGCACCTGGAATATCTCAAAAGAAAGCTACTGAGCCTATGCTGAAGGGAGGAAGCGTATGTGGGTTCCACAGTCATGGGATCCTCTGGCCTTAAGGTCAGTCCTGGGACCAGTAGCACCTGCTTCCCTGAGAATTTGCCAGAAATCTAAATTCTCAGTCCCACCCAGACCTACTGAATGGGACACTGGGTGATTCAGGGCCCAGCAATCTGTGTTTTAACAAGCCCTCCAGGGCTCTGATGTTCACTCACATTTGAGAACCTGCCTTAGGGAAACCAGGCCATGTGCAGGTAAGTAGGATAGGCTTCCTTTAAGAAGTACAGAGCCCAGAATGTAGCCAGAGATATCTGTACTCAAAAGCTGACCTAGATAACACTTCTACCCAAAGTAGCAGGTGACCCAGCACTGAGAACCTGACCAGCCTTGTCCCTGGCAGTGTGGGCCTAGCTCAAATGACGGGGGCCCTCTCCCCACAGCCCAGCCTCGATCAGGAGTGAACCCCCTGGCGTGTGGAGGCTTCCCCTGGGTGGACAAAATGTGGCAGATTCACAACTAAAGAGGACAATGTATGAGGGGGTAGGGGTGGGGGGCGCCAGTGAAGATGTTCCCTCGCAAAGGTGCAAACGTTTGTGAATGGCTGCCAGGAGTGACAGCAGGAAGCCTGAGGTCTTGGGCAGGACAGCCACACATGTGGCAGCCCCGTCCCTCCAGCACCTGCATCGCCCAGCAATGCCTTTCCTGTTGCCCTAGAATCACGCAGGGAGGATTCTGCTCAATGGCCACACACCTCGCTTCCCTGAAGAAAGGGTTGAGGCAAGCATGGAGTTGCTGTCCTGTACTGGGGAGCTGTGTGTGGCTGCGACGTGATGGTGACAAAACCAATACAACAGTGGGGCCTGGATTCACCCACATTCCTCCATCATCTGCTGCACGCAGGACAACACGAGGGCAGAGTCGATACTACTTTGCACTTTTTTCTCTCTTTCTAGGATTGGCATAATACAGAATAGACTCTGCTGGGGGCCACAGCACTGTACTTGGGAGGAGGAAGACACAGGTCAGTCTCCAGCGAAACCCCACCTGGTCACCTCATCTTTTCCTCAGAGTCATCACTGCTTCCTGCCACTGCCCCTTTTGGAACAGAAGGTCCCTATTTCTTGACCAAAGTTCGTATTCCTTTGTTCTCCTCAAGCACAAGTCCCCTGTCCTCAGGTTGCTTGGCCTAATAAGGAAGATGGAACTGAACGAGGAAACAGGCAACTACAATAAAGTGGCCTGAACGTCAGAGGTGTGGACTAGGTGTGGGGCTGCGGAGGAGTGGGCTGGGCAGGTCTCAAAGGCAGGGAGACATCCTGCCCAGAGGGTCAGAGATTTCACAGAGGAGGGGAAGCTTCAGTGGGGGGTCCACTGCGCAGATATTAGCCTCCACTTGTTTACCCATGACCTCCCTGGGCAGGGTCTGTGGTGTAGGCAGGACTGCATGCACCCTCACTGCTTAGCACAGCAATGTTTATCGATATGGATGTGTTAGATTACTGTGGTTTAGGACACCAGCCCTCAAGTTAGCACCACCTCTGAACTCACCAGGTAACCTCTGGTTCCCTTCTAGCAGCTTTGAATGTCTGCTCTATGCAGACCTCTGTGACAGGCTAGTGCTGGAAGAAAAATGATGCATATGCCCTGTGGCTCGTCTTCAAGTAGGGGAGACAGGAACTTAAGTAAGTAACAGCGTGCAGCTTTAAAGCTGAGAGGGGGGTGCCACAGAGGGAGGCCAGCTGGCCAGCCAGACAGCCCCTCACAGTGGACATTACGTTAGTCCTCTCAACGGCCCACAGCTCAGAAACAAAAGGCTTTTAATCCACACAGAGTTCACCTTGCTCAAGGGAACTAATTCATGCTAAACAGAATCACAGACACCAACATCTAAACAGCCAAAAGGCCAATTTACCAATTTACCTTCCCAGCAGCTCTTCACATCTGCCACGCAGGGCATGCACTGAAGCGCATGACATAAGCACTTATTCAACAAGGGTTTCATAAGCACCAGCAAAGTGCTTTATGCCACTGGTTGTCATTAATCAGCCACTGTGCATCCTGCCCAGTCTCAGCATGCTTGCTACCTCCCAGGGCATGAGGAGGCCTGTGAGAGAGCATGGGTGTCGGACCTGGTCAGCAGCTCTAACAGGCATGATCCATGACGCCAGCCCCATGGCCTCATCACTGCACCTGGGGACCACTCCTCCAACACCCACCGGGTGGAGATTTTGTTCTTCTTTACTTATTCGGATTCACAGACAGATCACCTGAATTAGGGCACCTGGTGCCCTAAGCGCCAGTGTCCATTATCTAATGAACTGTGAGCACCTGACTGGGGGAAATCATGCAGCCAAATGAGGTGGAGGCTCAGAAAGAGGAAGTGGAATTATGCAATGAGCTTGGCGTCAAACAAGCTGGAGTTCCAACGCATCTCTTTGCTCACCTATAAAATGGGCACACCCCCCCCACATGACTAGTAAAGAATTAAATGGGATTACATATGTAAACTACCTAGTTTTATTTATGTTTATATTTATCTAGAGATGCTGTGCCACATAATGGTTAAGGGAACTGGCTTTGGATCAGATTTGGGTTTAAATCCTAGCTCTGCCACTTACTAGGTATATGATCTTGGGCAAGTTGCCTAATTTCTTCCACTAAGCTTCAGTTTGCTTAGTAAAATGGGAATAAAAATTCCTCATAGGGTCTAAGAAATAAATAAGATAATGCATTCAAAAGACTTAGCAAATTCCTAGGATATGATAAGCATTCAACAAATAGTATGATTGAGAGTAACTTTTAAGGACTAATATCCAGATATGCAAGGAACTCAAACAATTGAATGGACAAAGGATCTAAATAGACATTTCTTTAAAAAAGATACACAAATGCCCAAGTGTATGAAAAAATGCTCAACATCTCAATTATCAGGGAAATGCAAATCAAAACCACAATGAGGTACCATGGCACCCCAGTTAGAATGGCTATTATCAAAAAGACAAAAAATAACTAGTGAAAATATGGAGAAATGGGAACTCTTATACATTGTTGGTGGAAATGTAAATTACTACAGCCATTATGGAAAACAGTATGGACGTTTCTCAAAAAACCAAAAATAAGACTACCATATGATCCAGCAATCCCACTACTGGGCATTTATCCAAAAGAAAGGTAATCAGTACACTGAAGAGATATCTGCACCCCCATGTTTATTGCAGTACTATTCGCGATAGCAAAGATACGGAGTCAACCTAAATATCCATCAACAAATGAACAGATAAAGGAGATGTGGTATATATAAACAACAGAATATTATTCAGCCATAAAAAAGAATGAAATCCTGTCATTTGAGGCAATGCAATGAGCTTGGAGGACATTCTATTAAATGAAAAAAGTCAGGCTCAGGAAGATAAACACCACGTTCTCACTCACCTGGGAGCTAAAAAAAATTTTGAGCTCATGGAAGTGGAGAGTAGAACTGTGGGCATTATAGGCTGGGGAGGGGAGGGGAGGGGAGGGGGAGGGGGAGGGGAGGGACAGGTTGGCTAGTGGACACAATATTACAGCTAGATAGGAGGAACAAGTTCTAGTGCTCTGTAGCACTTAGGGCGAATACCTTTAAGGATAATTTATTGTATATTTTCAAAAAGCTAGAAGAGGATTTTGAGTGTTCACAACACAAAGAAATGATACATGTCTCAGGTGATGGATGTGCTAATTACCCTGATTTGATCATCACCCTGTACCCCATACATATGCACAATTACTATGTGTCAACTGAAAAGGGAAAAAGAACACAAGAGTTATTTTCAGAAGTTGTCCATGTGATGTGCAAATCAGTGGTACACATACTAAAAACTAAAGTTAAAATTAGTGCAAACTTCTTTAATGAAATTAAAAATTCGGCCAAACAAAAATTTGTTCACTTTGTATTTAATTATCAAAAAACTTTTCTGAGGAGGCAATCCTCTAGCCTTAGACTAGTTTCATGCCCCTATCTTCCAACAGAGTTTCTAAAATAATGTCATTTGCGTGCAGCCAAGCAAAAACTCAAACCTGTTTCAATATTGCTAAGTCATCCTCCAGTGAAATGGGATCTACCTTTACAGTCTGTCGGACAGGAACCCTGGTACTCACAAAGCGCTGTGTATTTGGCTTAACAATTATACACCAATGTAAATACCCTGCGTGATTATAACAAAAGCCCCTGCAGTGAAGGACACAAATCACTTCTCAATTCCGGATCGTGCCTTTGATTTATTCTCCCCACCAATACTGTCGATTTTTAAATGGTTTGTAAAGCTTATGCGTTATGGAAAAGTAATCTTGGATTTGGATAGAAATCAACATAGCTCTCAATTCCAACCCTGCAAATTCGACTAGGGTAAGCAGCCCTGGCTGCATCCGGTCCTCAACAACATTGATTTTACGCAACTGGGCTCCTTAGACACCAGAGAGCAGGTGAGAGCCGAGGGCTCTCGCTCCATTACAGCCAAGTATGTCTTCAAATTGCAGGGTGGACTACGGGCTTTTAAGTCTCAACTGAAACTTTTACACAAAATCTAAGTTTTGGAAAGAATGGGCGTTTCAACAGAACTAAAATAGGACTGGCTTTCTAAACAACAATCATTTTCAAGTGACTACTTGGAATCTCATTACTAACACTGCTGTGGGCTACGGTTTGCCTATCGAGGAATTCTCAATCCATAAGCCGGAGGGGTGGACTCGAGGCGCGGTAGCCCAGGGTGGCGCGTACTCCGAGCAAAGCGACAGGGGGGCACTAACGGGAGAGCAGAAGACGGACGCCCACCAAGAGGCGCTTTCTGGACGCCCCGGAGAGACACACTAATTTGGTGCTTCCTCCTCCTCGAAAACTGGGAGCCTGAACGCGGAGGGCAGTGACCGCGCCTCACGACGGCCCGCAACGGCGACTTGCCTCGGGTCACAGGCCCCTCCTGTCGGTGGCCACTCCACCGCGAGTCTCGGAGAAAAGGCAGCACTCGCGATAAAGACCCGGGCCCAGGGAGTGCGAGGAAAAACAACTCATTCCTCGAGACCCAGCGACGGGCGTTCCCGGGGAACGGGACGGGCAGAGACCAGCCCCCGAGCTAGGGTGCGCGCCGGCCGCGGGGACAACACGGGTGTACGCCTTCTCCCCGGGAACGCGGCCTGGGGAGCGGTTGCAGGCGACGGCCTCCGCGCGACCAGCAGTCACCGCGACGCTGCAGCCAGGCCCAGGCCGGGCGGGGGTGGGGACCAACCGCCATCTTTGTCTGAGCGCCCAAACCGACAAAGCACGGCCCCCCCTACCTGGACCGCTCCCGCTCTCGCGAGACCCGAAGACTACGCCGCGGAGGCCTCTGGGAAGAGCGGGGGGGGCGGGGAGGAGAAGGAAGCAGGAACCCGGGGCTGGAGGCGGGCGGAGGCCGCGAGTGGAACCTCAGGAAGCAGAAAGGGCGGGGAAAAGCGCGATTGACGCAGCATGCGGGCCAATGAAAAGCGGGCTCGGGCGGGCCTCCGGCCAATGGGCAGTGCAGCCTGGCGCGGGGGGCGGGCGCTCAGGCCGAGGGTAGCTTGAGCGCGGCGGCGGCGTTGTTCAGTCAGAGCGAGAACATTCCAGAGGTGAGTCCGGTGGAGGGGCGGTGGCCCCGCGCCCCCTGCCCAGTGCTCCCCGCCCCTTCGACCCCCGCGGGCCGCTGGCTGGCGGGGAAGGCGCCTCCCCCGACCCGCCCGCGGCTCACGGCGCCGTCTCTCCGCGCCCAGATCGCCAGGCTCCGGCGCTGACGGGTGTGGACCCCGGACGTCGCTGGGACAGCCCCTCCCCGCTGCTCGGCGGCGGCACCTGGCCCGGCCGCTCCTCCGCTGCGCTCCGCCGCCGCCTCCGCCGACTCGGACTCGGGTTTATAACGCGCCTCACTTCATCCCAGTCCCGGGCGAGCAGCGTTGGGTTTATGTCTTTATTTGACGAAAACGGTGAGTCGCGGGCGCGGCGCGGGCCGGGGAGATGGCGGCCGCACAAGATGGCGGCGGCCGCCGCGTGACCCTGCCGCGGCGTGTGGCGCAGTTTGGGGGGGCGGGCGGCCGGGCGGCGGGCCCGGCCCCGGCGGCGCCCCCACCTCCGCGCCGCGGCGCCCCCTTCCCTTCCCTGCGGGAGCGCGCCGCGCATGCCCGCCGGCGCCGCGGGCTGAGTCAGGCCTTCGTTGCTGCATTTGTGAGTCATCGCGCGCGGCGGCGGCGGGGGCGGCCCGAGCCCCGCGCCCCTCGCCCCGCGCCCCTCGCCCCTTGGCCGGGTCTCGCGTCCTCCCTCCGAGCCTGCCCCGCCGGGCGCCCGGGGCCGCCGACGCCGGGGGCACGCGCTGGGGATGTGCCCCACGGCGGGGCTGCCGGCACGGCCTTGCAGCCGCTGCCCAGACGCCCGGGAGCCGTGGTGGCCATGGGAACCAGGGCGAAGGTTAATAGTTGTTTGAAGAGCGAAAAAAAGAGAATAGGTCGAGGTTGGAGCCTGGCGTTCTCTCGCTCGCTCTCACCCAACGCGCACTCCAGCAGGACGAATGTTGCGTGTTGAGGAAGTGCTGCTTTGAAGTAAGCCGTGGTGGCTGAAGCTACAATTTGTTATAAAGAACAGTCCCGTAGTTTCCCATTTTAAAACGATGACTAATGGGGGAGGGAGGTGTATTTGAGAAATTTTTTGTTAAAGCAGGCTTGGGTTGAGGAAGGAGAGGGCTTGGGTTACTTTTTTAGCAGCTAAAATGTGGTCATTCCACAGAAGGAAATTATTGACGTGCTGATTACCTTTGGTCTGATACAAAACCACAGCAGCTAGAGCAGCACAGTTTGTGTTTTTTTTGCCCATCAGGCATTTCCCTATCAGAGTCACAGCTTAGTCAAAATGGAGGCCTTTTAGGTTCCTACAGGTGTGCCCTGTTACACTAGAACGTTAGCTGTTTTACATATCGACTTGGATGCTTTTTAACATAGAATTAATTAGCACAGCTTACTGGGTTGTTAAGCAATGTGTTTCTATTCAGGAATGATGTGAAACCTGGGGGAATTTTTGTATGTTTTTCCAATTTCTCTTTCAGAGCTGTTGCGCAGCCATTGGTACCTGTATTGGGGAAACATAGCATACAAGCAAGAAGCTTACAGCCTCAGTGGCGAAAATTTTTTCATGTCAGAGACCGAGAACTCTTGCAGTCGTTTATGTCATCCCTTCTTCTCCAGACAGAAGATACCAAAAAGTTGCAATCAAAGATCTCTTCATCTTATTGATAAAGCCACTAGTAAGCCAAAATGTCTGTCAATGTCAACCGCAGCGTGTCAGACCAGTTCTATCGCTACAAGATGCCCCGTCTGATTGCCAAGGTAATAGTGCTCTTCATTTTGGTAGGAAGTCGATAGCTCTTTGTAGATTTTAAAGATTGGATCTCACAGGGAAGACTGCAAAGTTAAAATTCTTATTTCCTTTAGGTTGAGGGCAAAGGAAATGGAATCAAGACAGTTATAGTCAACATGGTTGACGTTGCAAAGGCGCTTAATCGGCCTCCAACGTGTAAGTAAAGCTTGGAGAAGTTGAAAGGGCATATTATGGATATGGTCTTGATAGTCTTTCAGCTGCAAAACTTGGCTGAAGTGTATGCTAATTAACTTAAAGGTTGAGTGTGGTACCTTCCACTTAAAACTGAAAGTTATTGATTATCTTAAATTCTCAAAATTACTAGGGCAACACATTTGTTTAACCCAATAATTAAAAAACAGTGATGCTTGTATAAATGTGGACGAGTAGCCAAAGATTAATTTTGTTAACTGTAATGACTCAGACTTTTTTTTTTCAACTAGATCCCACCAAATATTTTGGTTGTGAGCTGGGAGCACAGACCCAGTTTGATGTTAAGAATGACCGTTACATTGTCAATGGATCTCATGAGGCGAATAAGCTGCAAGACATGTTGGATGGATTCATTAAAAAATTTGTTCTCTGTCCCGAGTGTGAGAATCCTGAAACAGATCTGGTGAGTGCCTTTGAGGTTTTGCAAAAGAAAAATCCATATATGCTTTTGTGATCAGTTCTGTGATACTACTAAATCACGTTCCTGAGAGGTCAGTACAGACTTAATTGTAAATAAGATGCAAAACCTCAAGTTTCGGAGATATTTTCATACAATTTTTTTTTTTTTTGTAAGGGAAGTCACTGTATGAAAAAATATTTCTTTTGTATAGCTGGTATTTTAGATGACTTTTGAGGATTATATATTTTGACAGAATTTTCATTTTATGAATGACATACTTGTTTTTACTTTTTTGGCAGCATGTCAATCCAAAGAAGCAAACAATAGGTAATTCTTGTAAAGCCTGTGGCTATCGAGGCATGCTTGACACACATCATAAACTCTGCACGTTCATTCTCAAAAACCCACCTGGTAAGTCTTCATGATGAAGTCCTCTAAGATCTTAACGTAAAACAACCAGTCGTTGAAAACAAAACGAAAGGTCTTTTGTTCCCAAACCAGAATATAAGGGCCTTTTAATCCTCGTACCATATTTTATCAAATCTGAGGCTCTTTTGGAAAATGTACCATTATTTTGTTTACCATTAAAGGTGAAAAAGAGGCTGCCAATTATATCATGCCATCAACTTTAAGACAGATCATTTTAGAATGGATGAAATTATTGTAAAATAATAATTTTTTATGATTATTTTGATGGGAACCCAGCAAAGGATCTACTTCTGGTACTTTTTTGTGAATGGGGGCTTGCCTCATTAAATTCAAGTGGCCTTGGAGCATTGCAAGCAACACTCTGTGGCAGATGATCAAAACTGTCTGACACAATTTGAGCTTGCTATATCAAGAAAGTCTGACCTATTCCGGTGATCTCTCTTAGTGAGACAAGCCGTTATATAGACTTAAACAGTGTTCCAGCTGTTGGCTTAAGCTGGGTTGAGATACAGGGCTTTGTTCAAGTTTATGAGGGATGGTGGAGAAGGGGTCATGAGGGCCACCTTTCACTACCTGGTCATCCGGGGCATCAACAACTTACCTTAATCTTCCCCAGCAGTTAATACCCCCAGTATTTTTTCACTCTGTTCTTAGCCTGGGTTTCTTACCTGTGAAATACAATAGATAAATTTGATCTGTGAGAAGCCCCTTAGAATTGTAGATTGTATGTGGGTTTTCTGAGGAGATGCATAGCGAAAGGGCTGAGTTTTAAAAGTGCATGATGGGCACTGAGGTAATGTAAGCTATGGCATTGAACTTTTATTTCCCTTCTGTTATAGAGAATAGTGACAGTAGTACAGGAAAAAAAGAAAAGGAAAAGAAAAATAGAAAGGGTAAAGACAAGGAAAATGGCTCTGTATCCAGCAGTGAGACACCACCACCACCACCACCAAATGAAATCAGTCCTCCTCCACATGCTGTGGTGAGTACAGGGTTGATAGCCTAGTAGGCACTAAAATTGTGTAAAGTATGTGGCATTTGGTTGAAGTGGACAGTGATAATTACAGCGGTATTTTGGATTCCAAGTGTTGGTTGCTTGAATTAAATTGACTCAATTTATTTTGGTGGGAAACGAACTTGATGCTATTAACTCAGCAAAACCTTTGCTGTTTTTTCTAATAAAGCATTTTGTTTTTGTACACAGGAAGAGGAGGAGGATGATGATTGGGGGGAGGATACAACTGAGGAAGCTCAAAGGCGCAGAATGGATGAAATCAGTGATCATGCAAAAGTTCTGACACTCAGTGATGATTTGGAAAGAACTGTTGAAGAGCGGGTCAATATCCTGTTTGATTTTGTCAAGGTAAAATACTTCCTTGATCTATAAATCAGCTTCAGCTTAACCTTAGGCTTTAGATACTTAACGGCTTTTGGTTGGGTAATTGGTAAGTAACTTTCATGGTATCTCTAGAATACTCTAATACAAGGCTTATTTTTACCTTTTCTGTTCATTCATTAAATAATTTTTGAGGGTGGTTTCAGGCACTATCCTTAGCAATTGTGTATCACTTAGAAATTAAATTCAAAGGCCAGGTGCAGTGGCTCACACCTATAGTCTGAGCTCAGGAGGCTGAGGCAGGAAGATCACTTGAGCCCCAGGAGTTGGAGGCTGCAGTGAGCTGTGATCATGAAGAAATTCTAAGTTCCCTAGGAGAAACAGGTCGATGAGAGCAGGGGCTAACTGGTATCTCAAGCCTAGCAAAGTGTGTCTCCATTTCACTGAATTGTTTTCCTTTTATTTGCAGAAAAAGAAAGAAGAGGGTATTATTGACTCATCTGACAAAGAAATTGTTGCTGAAGCAGAAAGACTGGATGTAAAAGCCATGGGCCCTCTTGTTCTTACTGAAGTTCTTTTTAATGAGAAGATTAGAGAACAAATTAAGAAATACAGGCGCCATTTCCTACGAGTAAGCTAATTGTTTTAGATTCATAAGTGAGATTACAACTGTGACCTGGGGACCGTGTTTTAACCATTTTGCTCGTTTTTTGTCATCCTGAAAGTGGAGATAATTGACCGACCTTACAAGCCTGTGAGCATCTGAAAATGCTGTACATAGCCCTTATAGATAAATACAGGGCCTTTATATAGGGATCTTTATATAGATCCCTAAATATAGGGATCTTGAGCCTCCATTGTATGGGCCATACCTTTAAGGAACAATCTTACGGGAATGACGACTTGGGCACTAGAATTGTTAACTTAGAATGTCTGAAAAAGCTTGTTAATGCCAAGATGTCTACTTGCAGTTTTGTCACAACAACAAAAAAGCGCAGCGGTACCTCCTTCATGGTTTGGAGTGTGTGGTGGCAATGCATCAAGCTCAGCTCATCTCCAAGATTCCTCACATCTTGAAGGAGATGTATGACGCAGACCTTTTAGAAGAGGAGGTCATTATCAGCTGGTCGGAAAAGGTGGGAAAATACACCGTGGGCTCTTCAAGTTCAAAAGTATTAAGGCAAGAGGTGTTGATTTTTTTGGATGAAGAAGTGACTTCTAATACCTGGTTTTATCTCTGTATTAAAATGCAGTTCCAGTGCTTGACTGGTGTAACTTGTGAGGGGATTTCCACTGTGTCAGCTTTGTAGTCATAACAGCAGGAACTGCTTTAGAATCTAATAAACATATTTGGTGAATATGTCTATTCTGTTCAGGATTCAAGATTAAGATATGGCCTAGTCCCCTCAAAGGACTCAGAAGGGGGGTTGTAGAAATCCAAAGTAAATTAAAGTCTTCAAACTAAGAAAATTGTGCTGAACGTTTTTTAGGCCTCTAAGAAGTATGTCTCAAAAGAACTTGCCAAAGAGATTCGTGTCAAAGCAGAACCATTTATAAAGTGGTTGAAGGAGGCAGAGGAAGAATCTTCTGGTGGTGAAGATGATGATGAAGATGAGAACATTGAGGTAAACACTGGGGAAGGTGTTGAATGCAGTGTTGGTGATGGGTGTTTGAGATTAAAAGGTTTGTGAGCAGTAATATAAGATGGCAATTTTAGGTAATTTCAGATTTAAGTTGCAATAAAATACAGCCTCAGTAATTTGGAAAATCATAATAGAGTGATGGAAATCACTCCTACCCCCAGATGTTATGGTCTATAAAAATTAACAAGATACTGTTAGACTGTAGAGACCACATCAGATAACTTTTAAGTTTTTGTATTAGCAAAATTGTTTCATGAAGATTGATAACTACATCTAGGCAGTTTTCTACTTTGTGACCACAATTTATATTGATTTATTTTATAAGCAGATTTATTGGGACAAAGGTTTATAATCAATAAAATCATTTTTTATCAGGTGGTGTATTCGAAGACTGCCAGTGTACCGAAAGTTGAAACTGTGAAGTCTGATAACAAGGATGATGACATTGATATTGATGCCATTTAAAGGGATGGATGCAACCTAGCTTAACAATGTAATGCTGCAAATTTTTCTCATTTATCAGCCAGAAGTGCAACATGTATGTGCAAAAAGCTAAAATAGCTTAACATCATGCTACACTTTATACTAAAAATCTGTTACTGTGAGTGGTCTGTAATTACGCCCAATGAGACATCTAGGGAGTCCATACACAAATCAGTGAGCAGATGTAGTTTGCTTATTTATAGCATGTTTCTTTTTGAAAAACTAGTGGTGGACACATTTGGATCACATTTATACAGTTATAAAAATACTTCATTTTGGTCATTCTTCAGATTTTTGGCTCTGAATGACTTAAGCTGAAGCAGTAGGCTCCTTTTTAAAATGTTGCACCATCATTTAGCTGATAGCATTGTTGGAGCCTTTTAGATATTGTTAGGTGCTGAGACTAAGGAGGTCTTCAGCAGAATGTAAAACATAAACTTACTTGTAATTACCTTATTCAGCCATTAAGAAATATAGTACTTTTTACGTTTTCTCTAGTCCCTCAAATTGGCATCTGGTGTACATTCTGAGGTAGACTGATAATCAAATGACAGTACAACATCTGACTGAGAAGTAAAAATGTTATCGAGTGTCCTATAAATCTAAGAGCAGGACTTGAAACTTGGAATTGTGTTTTTTCAATTTGTGTACATTTGCCCCAATTTGTAGTCTTTGAAGTCATGTGCATTGCACGTTGGATGAGCCAGGGAAATTATTACATTAACAAATAAGCATTTTATGTGTTTGTAGTGGTTGCTTTGTACTGAGATGAAAACTCACTTTGGGGTGTGATTAAATATTAAACTATGATTTTATTTGGGGGAAACAGGAAAAGGTGCACTTAATCTCTAGCAAAAACTAAGCATAATGTTTCAGCTTTTATCCTTGTGGTTTAAGTTATAATTTCAAAATGTTTAGACTTTATCTTTTGTTCAGTGTGGGTTTCTTTTCCCCTTAATGGTTTGTTCTTTACTGCCTTTTACATTTGGACGTTCAGCTTATGCTTTTTAGATTTTGGTTGCTATCTTGCCAAAATAAGTGTTACTGTGTTTCAAACTTGATTTTTTTCCCCAAAAAATGTCTTATTTAAAAAGAAACAAAGCTAAAAGCATACTTCTAAGTCAGAGCCTCTATTTTGGTGTAAGACTTGGGATAATTTTTACTTCACATTGAATATAGCCAGGCGCCTAAGAAGTCTGTGGTGATGGTC
Source organism: Daubentonia madagascariensis (assembly GCA_023783475.1). Classification (NCBI taxonomy): domain Eukaryota; kingdom Metazoa; phylum Chordata; class Mammalia; order Primates; family Daubentoniidae; genus Daubentonia; species Daubentonia madagascariensis. The sequence goes on from JAKFHU010001604.1 coordinate 74,134, forward strand.
ACTGAGTGCAGGTGACAGAGGCACGACCCAGCCCATCTAGGGCTTTACATTTGGATACCTAAGAGTTGATAACTTGTGAACTCCTTGCCCAATTGGCTGATCTAAACTCAGTAGGGGTTCTGACTGTATTTGAGTAATCACCTTCAAGGTAAAAACGTAACTGCATTTAATTCCTTTCCATAAAAAGTGCGCAGTAGAAATTGAGCATGCATGTGGTTGGTTTTGTTTGGAGCACTGGCTTATATTATTCACCTATTGTTTTTTTGTGACCCATCTCATAGATTGAGACCTTATAACATATGTAAGATTTTTTTGCATTGAAATTACACAAACATTGATGTAATACAATCTTGTTAGCTTGATATTTTAAGGAATTGAAACCTAGTTATCTTACTGGAGAGGTAAAAATTGGTCTCCAGCTGCTTTTTGATAGATTCTGGTGAGTGGAGCAGGAGCCACATACCCACAGGGGAATGTGCTTTGACACACCAAAGAGAAGACATTTTTGCAAATTCACATGTTGCCTAGGTTTCAAGTTCTTGCTGCAAGGCCAATTTACTTTCATTAACTGAAATTCTGGTGATCTAAGTTAAGTTGCATTCAGCATACTCAGTGTCAAGCTAATGAGGTTCTGTTATAAAGCTTTTACTTTTAATCTGAAGGAAAACATGTTCAGGGCTTCTAAACACTAAAGAGAAAATTTTGGCTTAGACCTGTGTTCAGTCTGGTGCCAAACTTCCAGTGGAGTTCAAATTCATATAACCTGAACTTTATTCACAGGTTATCCTAATAGAGTAATTCTTCACTTTGCTCTATTGAACTGTCTTAAAATTTCCTGTTTCAAACAGCTAAGTTACTTGATTAAAACAATGTTAAAATTATATTTTTGTCTCTGCTTTAATATTAAAATTAACCTAAGTTTTCATTTTATAATGATCAAAGCATTGAAACCTGCCCTGTTTTGTAGCTGCTGCTTTGGATTTGTGTTGGACATTTCCTTCTGCAGTTAACACTTGCCAGCCCTACTCAAAAAACAGATGTTGCTCATTTCATTGGGTCATTGGCTTTCTTTAGGTCCTATGGTCTTGTTCTGTGAACTGAAAAACTGCCTCAATTATAGTTCCTGAAATCTGACAGGTACTTACTATGGAATTCAGACTTCAAATTCAATAGCTATGTAACTGTGAATGTAATATATATCTGTAGTTAGAATGAGGGAATGGGGAAGATAGCTTTCTAAGCAAGTCCATTCTGAAGTTGACAAACTTAATAAGGAATTAGTTTGGGTCCTAAAGTTTAGGGAGGGGCAGGAGGTATTCTCTGTAATCAGTGCTTCCTACTTGGGGGGGGGGGGGGAGTATTGGGATTGAGCCCTGAGCTGTTTCCTAGTGCGCCAAGCACTGACTCCAAGCCTTTTACCTGGTGACAGCTTAAACAAAAGGTGGCTCCCCTCCGAGAGCAGATTACTGGAGTAAATCTGAAACACTTACATTTTTCTGTTAGCTCAGTCCTCAAAATGGCCCCGAGGTGTTGTAGGTGCTGTTGCACCAGGGTCACTCGTCTAGTCTGGCTCCTATGCCCAGCTGCTTTGTCCGTCTTGCACTGCTGAGATGTGTTTAAAACCAAACGAAAAAAATTGTGTTCATATAGAACTTACCTTTAACAAAATCAGCAAACCATAATTAAAGTATATTAAATTTCCCCAACATGTCTATAAACCATGCTTATCTACTTAACTATTAGTCTAATTGCTGCAGCTCTACCTACTGGTATTCCAGAGTAACCAAAAAAATGCAAAGTTGGCCCTGCTCCTGCATTGTCTTGGGGATTCTTAAAATATCAGCCTTTCTGACCACTCCAAAGTTTCAGAGCAATCTTGGTACCAGGAACAATGCTGCACTGACTATATCATGTGCTGCATGATCCTTCCTTCCTGAGGGGACAGAGTCATTCTTTCATCTCTGTCCCCAGTACTCCATATGGACCTTGGTTCATAATGATGCTCCATAGGTGGAGTGACAGGGGCAGATGACCTACCAAAGGCTTCCATGGAGGACTTGTGGTCCTTAGGTAAGGAACTTTCTGGTCCTTAGGATGGTTACACAGTGGAGGGAAGACTTGGCATAACAGCTCTCATGGTCCTTGGGTGAAGTTGCAACTGTCAGAGGACTGGAGGCATCTGAAGAGACCATCTCCAAACTGGAAAATTCAGTCCTAGAGAGGAGCAGGGTGCCATCCATTCTCACCCAACTGGGTCCTTGAGCCCTTGATGCCCCCCAGGCCTTGGGCAAGCTCATACTTGGCTCCAGGTTTGCTCCCCCATCCCACTAAAAGAGCTCCCAGGCTAGGGCAGACAGTGGTAGAACTTAGAGGAAATGATTGGGAGCTTTGAGGACAGCATCACAAAAGAGGCAGTATTTGTACTGGCTTTCAAAGGGTGGGCAGGCATTTGCCTGGGAAGGGGGAAGCTACCCTGTGGCTGCCCTGTGGGTGGTGGGGAGGCAGTGGCAGGTCCTCATGGACAAGCTCACATCTGCAATCCCCCCGTGCCAAGGAGGTTAAGCAGCTGTGGGAATTGAGACAGGAGTGGGGTGGTAGTGTGTGGCTGACACAGTCAGCAACAGCAATGAGAAGCAGACTGGTCAGATGAAGGTACACTTCAGCCAGGGAAGGTCAGGTCCCCAAGCAGCCTTGGCTGGCTATCCTGAGGGCGAAGTGTCCCAGATCAGAGAGATTAGCAGGCCCAGGTTCCTCTCCCACAGGCAACAATCTCTGAGCCCCCAGGAGCTATGAAACTGGCCCCTCTTGAGACCAGGATCTCCCATTTGGGATCTGCTTAAAGGTTGGTGCCCAGGAGGGGGGGTCCCCAGAGGTTCAGGGCCTGAGTGAACAGGGTTTTTCTGTTGACAGCCTCCAGATCAGGGACAACCCTCTATAGTTACAGATTTGGGGTCCCTCAGATAAGACCACAGCCTTTGTTAGTCCAGTTCTTTTAATGGCAAAACACAAAGTAACCCTAAGTCATAGCTGGTTGGGGGAAGGGGGTTAGTTTTCCAAAGATTTGCAGGGTAATGGAATCACTGGGAGCTTCACTGCGCGAGCTTGGCCTGGTGAGGACCCAGAGACACCAACAGGACCAGCCCTGTGGACACATTTGTACCCACTCACCCATGTATGATCCCAACTATATGACATTCTGGAAAAGGCAAAACTGGAGACTAAAAACATCAGCGGTGGCCAGGGTTTAGGGCTGGGCAGGAAGAGAAGCATAGCACAGAGGATTTTTAGGGCAATGAAACTATTCTGTATGATACTGTAATGGTGGACACATGTCATCACACATTTGTACAGACCTGTAAGATTCACAACACCAAGATGAACCCTAATGTAGCTATGGACTGTGGGTGTTAATGATGTGTCAATATTGGCCCATGAGTTGTAACAAATGTACCACTCTGGTGGGGGATGTTCACGGGGGAGGGGAGTATATGGGAACTCTACCTTCCACTCAATTTTGCTGTGAACCTGTAACTTCTCTTTTTAAAAAGTCAATTTATAAGAAGAAAATCAAGGTTATTTTCTTTTAAAGACTAGTAGAAAACCCAAGCATTTAAAAAGCAGGAAAACATGAACGTGAGATGTAGTAACAAGTTCAAATATATCTAAAAATCCAAATGAAACTAAGTGGAATTGGCCAGGCACCATGGCTCACGTCTGTAATCCTGGTGCTTTGGGAGGCCCAGGTGGGAGGATTGCTTGAGGCCAGGAGTTTGAGACCAGCCTGAGCAAGAGTGAGACCCCATTTCTACCCAAAAATAGGAAAAATTAGCTGGGTGTGGTGGCGTGTGCCTATAGTCCCAGCTACTCGGGAGGCTGAGGCAGGAGGATAACTTGAGCCCAGGAGTTCCAGGCCACAGTGAGCTATGATGAGACCACTGCACTCCAGCTTGGGCAGTGGAGTGAGACCCTGTCTCAAAAGAAAAAGAAAAAACCTATCAGGTAAAAGACAAAATGTAAGCTTGGGTTTTTAAATCTAGCAATATACTATTACAAGAGCATCACTAAACTATAAGAAAAAAAAAGTTGAAAATAAAAGGATGAAAAAAAGACATAATACTAACCAAAATTATAGTTTCTTGAATCTCAGACAAAATAGAAGTGTGAAAGAAGCATGAAGTGTGAAAGTTGTCAGCATCAAAATGGAGTCACTTGTGTTAGAAAAACAAAAAAAAATGGTAGAGCTGAGGGAAGACTGAAGAGAGGGTTCTCATACTTGTACGTCCAATAACAAAATGATCACAAAAGACTGCAAAAACCACAACCTAGCAACAAAGGTCATCGACACCATCTACAAAAAAACACTTCAGGGAGGACATCTACCCAGCAATTGCCTGTCCAACCTCGGACTGGCATCACCTTTGTTATTGATCTTTGTAGCCAGGGATAGTTATCTTAAAATGTAATCCCCTTCATTTTTCCTTTAAAAACGTTTGTCTCCCTTTACCTCCCTGAGTCACACATTGTTGTGGCACACGTATTCCCACTGCAATGCCCTATTCCGGAATAAACATCTTTTTCTTTTAGAGAGTTCTCTCTTTTATTTAGGTTGACATAAGTTGGGTCAGAAACAAGACCTAAAGCAAGATTGACTATTGGAAAAAATTGGTGATTCTTGGAACCAGTGTGTAGTGCTCACCTGAACCCTTGGAGCTCTTGGCTTTCATGGCTCACATTTTCTGCCTTGGCGAGTCTTCTCTCTCTTTTTGGTAGGGGTTTTTTGATAACTTTCAAGATCTGGTTTGGTTATAAGGCCACCTTAATAAAGGACTTTGTATCCCACCTGGAATGACGAAAGACTTTTTGTCTTTTCTGGCAAGTCCTTCTTGGCATAAAGAGAGATGTGTCTCTGGGTTTCTACAGCATTTACGTTCTCTCTGAGGCAAATCATTTATGGTGAATTCACTTTGGGTCTTTTGTGCCTAATTTAATATTTTGTTTGATCTGTGTGCCTGGGTTAAACGTTTTGTGAACGCTCTTGTTTTCTTTTGATTTGGTTTGACTCTTTTCCCTTATTTATTTCTAAAAATCTTCCAACAGCAAAACTAAACATTCTAAATGGTGGGTGCAGGATGTCTAATTAAAAGCCGCTAGGGTGCTTGCTTCAGCAGCACATATACTACAATGGAGAAGATTATCATGAAAAAAAATTACATTAAAAAGAAAAAGACCAGGCACGGTGGCTCACGTCTGTAATCTCAGCACTTTGGCAGCCTGAGGCAGGAAGATTGCTTGAGGCCAGGAGTTCAAGACCAGCCTGGGCAACATAACGAGACCCCGTCTCTAGAAAAAAATAGAAAAATTAGCCCGGTGTGGTGGAGCGCACCTGAAGTCCAGCTACTCAGAAGGCTGAGGCAGGAGGATCACTATGATTGCGCCACTGCACTGCAGCCTGGACAGCAGAACAAGACCCTGACCCTGTCTCTTGGGAAAAAAAAAAAAAGGAGAAAGAGGAAGAAGGAGGGGGCGGAGCAGGAGGAGAACTAGCACTTCCTGGCATCTCAACCAAGAGGAAAGTCTTAAAACAGCTGCATGGTAACCCACAACTTAGACACCTTTTGGAAATGTAAATTTAGGTTTTCTTGACTAACAATCATTTAGGGTGATGGAAAAGTTAATTGAAAGATTAATAGTCTAAAAGAACTAGATAAATGTTTATAAAGGTTAGGCTTCTCAGATCAAACAGGCCAAAACTTCAGCTCAGAGCAGTAATACAAGATACCGCTGTCTGGCATAAAATTTTTGCTTTGTCTGCCACATGGGCCAAAAGGAAAAAGGAAAAACAAAACAACAACAAAACAAAACAAACCTGTAAATGCTTACCCATCTGGAATATCCAAGCAAACCAGACCCACAAACAAAGGGTAAATTTGTTACTAGCTCAAGGCTAGAGATTTTGTTTTTCTTGCACAATGCAGCTAGCCCTAGCCAAAGTGTAAACATTGAAAATTTAACCCTAAACTCATTTGAAACTGAAAAATGGGGGAGGAACACGGGTAAAGAAGGTTTTTTTGAAAAACCAAACTGCTATGGCAACTGCTTCGCCAAAGACTGTGGTCTACAGCCTTTATTAGATTGTCTACTGGGGCAAATAAAGATTAGCCATATGACTGGGCTCCCAATTTTGTCAGAAATATAATTTGGATCCAACTGTCTTTTATAAACCAGTGAGTTTTTATTACTATCTCATGACTAAAATTCTAAAATGAAAGCTGTAAGATTTTTATTTGTGTGTGTATATGTGTTTAGGTGTGTTTACCATGTATACATGTATTATGTAAATGTATCTACATGGTAAAATCTGGTATAGTCAACTAGAAATCATGTAAGAAATTCTATTCAGATGGGCTCATAAAAAAATATATAGTAAGTAACTTAAATGCCTTTTAGTCAGATGACTTAAGTAAACCTTTAATAAATAAGCTAGTTTTAAAATTACTGGTAAAATAAAAACATAAATGTCTTTAAAATTGTCAGCATACATTTTTGCCTGTGTTTACTGGTCAGGCAGTTTTATATTTGTCTCTGCTAAATGTCTTAAGGTGTAAAGGTTTGACACAAAGGTTACAAAACTATAAACCTAGCCCAAGACAAAATAATCTTTGTACAATTCTTTGATAAGTAAGACTAATTTAATAATGCTGGTTTAATAAAAACAGCTGTATCTTCTGAGTTATTGGAAAACGCTTAGGTATTTAACTTTAAGGTTGTTACTTAGGTTGACACCTGATACTCACAAGCTATAAAAATGGTTGACAGGGAAATAGTTCGTGAGTGTCCTAGCTTTGTCTGATATCTCAGTTTTCATATGTAATCTAGGTAAATTATTAAAAATAAATTAGGTAAATGTAAATAGGATAAATGATTATAAATTAACCGTATATACAATTTGAAATCTTAAAGTTATGCTATGTTAACTTAAATAATAGATCTTCATTAAATGTCTAGGTCATTTCCAAGGAAGATTTAAAAACTGAAACAAATTGCTGAACATAAATATAAATTTGTTCTTAGCTTTTAAAATTTTATAGGCAGACTAAATATATTTGGGTCTCTTAATACACATAAAAATATGGGAAAACATGTTTCTAAAAATTACAAAATGATTCTCATCTATAAAATACTCATATGTGAACAACAGTTCAAAATTTCTTGCTTCCTAGGTTTTCACTAAAAGTTAAGGATACTAAGAGTTAAAATCCTAGTTAGTGTATATAATTTTGTATACAAAGTGTACCCAAAAAATAAGATGTCTTTTATTTTGAAAAATTATAAGAAAGGTATAAAAAGTGTGTTCTTTGTTGAGAAAAAAGAATTTTGTTTAATTTGGAGGTTATTTAAAGGTTGTTTTAAAATATGGATTTAAGAAGGAAATAGAAACAAGATAGAAAGGTACAAGTAAGTAGCAGAGAGATGTATGAGTGTGAAGATGTATTTTTGGTAAGGAAAGTTAAAAGGAAAGGAGAATAATTTTATATGAAAAAGAATCCGTGCGGCAAATTTTTGTCCTAAAGTGCAATGACTTGTTATTGAAGAAAGAGGAGGTATAGTACAAAGCAGAAATTCTGAGCGTATTATCAGAAAGTCTGAGCAGGTCAAGAAAGGTTCATGAAGGGTGAAAGGAATTTTGTGTGTGATCAAGTTGGCTATAATTGAAATAAAATTATTTAAAAATGAGCTTTGACATTAAAAATACACTGACACAAAACTACAAATTTGGTCACCTGTGTTAGAACAAGGTTTTCTTGAAAAATATATTTGTTCTTAGTAAAGCTGCAAGAAGTTTTGATTTTTAATTCTGAAATCTGTTTCTGTAGCAGCCCTCTTCTAAACTGCAGACAGGTTCTATTTCTGCCACATTTCTTCCTGAGATCTATTTAATTTCCCTAGTTTCAGGTTGGAAATGCTGTCTCTTTTCATTTGGAGTGGTAATTTTATTTCTTCAGGTAGTTTTCCTCTTGAAGTTTCTCGGACTCATATCTCAGAGGTTCATCTCTTGCTGTGTCTCACTGCATGTGATTTGCAAGTCACGCGTTACTGCCTTCAGCCCTCCTTTCTTCCCTTAGAAAGGTCTCTCTCTGCTTGGCTGGGCTGCTAACTCTCTCACTCAATGTTTCGCCACTGCCGCCTCTAACTTTTTTCTCCCGTTCTAACTCTGCTGGCATGACCTGATGCTGAAATATTTATCTTGAAGGCCCAGAAAAGTAATGTTTTCTTCCAGGATAACTTGATTCTGTACTACTGGCTTTTCTTTTCTTTCTTTTTTTTTTTTTTTTTTTTGGAGACAGAGTCTTACTCTGTCACCCTGTGTAGAGTGCAGTGGTGTCATCACAGCTCACTGCACCCTCAAAGTCCTTGGCTCAAGTGATCCTCCTGCCTCAGCCTCTTGAGTGGCTGGGACTACAGGTGCGTGCCACCACACCCGGCTAATTTTTTCTGTTTTTGGTAGAGGCTAATTTTTTCTATTTTTGGTAGAGACGGGGTCTCACTCTTGCACAGGCTGTTCTTGAACTCCTGACCTCAAGCAATCCTCCTGCCTCGGCCTCCCAGAGTGTTAGGATTACAGGTGTGAGCCGCCACACCTGGCCTCTTGGCTTTTCTTGATGTGTTTGAATTGTTCCATATAACCAGGAAACTTCCCATGCTGTTAGTAAGAGCCATGTATTCCCCTGCTCAAGGTGCTCATTTTCTTGTTCACATTCCTCTGTAATGTCATGTGCACTCGTAACACTGGACACACTCTTCCTGTGTCTGATTAAATTCAAGTACTCTTTCATCCGGTTCAACTTCCAGGTTATCTAAATGAACTTCCCATAAGGAGAAGCAATCACACTACAAGAGATTTTTGTTCACCTTTTTGATAACTAGCCTAAAACCACAAAGAATTTATGTTTTATTAAGATAATTTCCTGTGTTGTGTGTGTTAGGTTTTTGATTACTTAGGAAAACTGAGCTTTGATTAAGGTTTTTATATCCATGTAACTTTATTGCTTTTGAAATCTTTTGATTATCACTCTGGTTACATGAATATTATTTCATAGTGACATGTGTTTGTGTTTTGATCAAGTGTTTTAAACCTTTTGACATTTTTGGCAAATGTTTCAAAAATTATATAAATTTATATCTATTTAATATGTTACCAGTCATAATTTTGGTTGTTATGTTAAATCTTCTTTTTAAAGTTATATTTGTATGGATATGTTATTGATATGAATATTCTAAAGATGATATGAAATTTATAAATCTGATGGTCCTGGTGTGACACTGTCTGTCATGATTCTGGTTGTTGTCTTAAAATGCTGTATGTAACAGAAGTACCTTTCCTTGTCAATTATGAACTTTTATCAGATTTTTAACTGTGGCCATTCTAAGTTTTTGTTATCCACTGTTATTGTTTTGATTTCTTCTCTAAAAGCATTGCAGTTAGCTATAGTCCAAAATTGCTTTTCATGGAAAAGGCTTTAACAAGTACTCTGGAACACAGATTTCTAATAACTTTAAGATCAATGGACTAAATAAAAATTTCCAGAACTCTGATAAAGAAGCTGATGAGTTCATGAAGCTGCTAATCAAGATCAAGCAGGACAAAAAATAATTACATGAGATTAAGTAACTGATGAAGATAATATTTTTATGACTTTTATTTGAAACATTGTTGGTTCTTTACTTAAATGTTTTGTTTTCCAGATTTAAGAAAGCTTTCTATAGTTTACAACAATTTGGTAAAGTATACTTTCGTGAACAAAGGTGGAAGCATTTGCTTTTTCTCCCTACTTGATTCCTGCAAAATTTGGAAACTATTTGTGAGTATTCTTATTTTTTATGACAATATGGTTTTTGTATAAGTTCAACAAAAATCTCTCTCTTTATAGTAAGATACACTTGGAAACATTGGTTATACACCAAAGCTTTGGCTAAAATATCATATTTGAGAATGTACATAGAATATCTAATTTTAAGAGTTCTCAGCCTCACCAGTGAATCAGTAAATATTGTCACTTCCTGGCAAGCTCAGGAATCTTAAGGCTGTAAGTAAAATCTAAAGCCTGTCTTGGTTTAGCCTCCTAGCCTTAAGATATTTTTAAATCTGAGATTCCTATATGATCAATGTAGAGAGAAAAAGTTACGTTTCTTAAAAAAAAAAATAATAATAATATACCTGTTATTAGATAATAGCCTTGTACATTGTTTTCAAGTTCTTGTTATCTATCTGTAGACTTGATTAGATCCTGAATTCTTTTAGAGTTCTCCAATACAGCTTTCTTCCATGGAAATACTAGTTAACAGTATCTACTCTGTTCCTAAAGCCCTATGAGATAAAACTAGATGAATTTTAAGGAACAAGCCTCATGCGTGATGTATGGGCCACACAAAAAGTTTACCAACTGCCTGATGCCATGACCAGAGACATTCAAACTACAAACCAGGATGAGATGTTGACATTTTCAAGCTGTAGAGCTTTCCAAACCAAGATGTCAGAACAAGGCTCCATATCATAATGACACTCTTAACTCCCTTCCCCTCAGGCATACCTTTTTCACTTGGCAGGATAATGGCATAGTTGAAAATTCACAATCAATGGTAACTTGGCAGCAGCTGACCTAAGAGATCCTTTAGTGTCTATTGGTTAAATAAGGAAATGTCTACATGTTGTACCTGGATAAACTCCTCCGAGATACTGGGAAATTTGAGACCCATATACACAAAATGAGAAAACAGGCCACATGGTTACAAAAGGTCTCACTTAATTTCCTATGGTCATTTGATTTGTTCAGTTGGTTGCCTTTAAGCTTAGGTTCATAGCTCAAATGAACCATTTGCAAATTGAGATTGTCATATTATTATTAATTTTACTTTTTCCCTTCTTAAACTGTTACTTATTAAAATTTTTGCAGAAGTATAACTCCTAACAGAACAATGCTGGCCCAGCACTTTGAGATGATAGCAAAAGACTATGGAACAGACAAAATCGAACTTAATAATGAACTCCAGGTAGACTTAGCCTGAGAGCCACTCCCTTCAAACCTCCCTTGTTGCTGGAATGTGGCTAAAAGGGCTTTGACACTGACTCCTAGTTGTCAATCACTCCCCCTAATGCGGGACACAACCAGGAACCAGGACAGGTCCATCCTGGCATCAAGGGACATTCAAAACCTAACTAGAGATTGGTTAATCAGTGATGCTTTCAGAGAAAGAGCTTGATGAAGAGGAGGAAGTGTGAAAGTGGTCAGAGTCAAAATGGGGTCGCTTGTGTTAAAATAACAAAACAAAACACGCTCTGACAAACAGCCAGAGAAGGCTGTGAAGAGAGGGTTCGCGTGCTATCCCATGAGACTGCAAAAACCACAAGCCAGCACAAAGTTTATTGAAATCTTATACAAAAAAAAATACTTCTATGAGGACATCTGCCCAGCAACTACATGTCCCAACCTTGGAATAGCATCACACTTGTTACTATCTTGATAGCCAGGGATAATTACCTTAAAGCAATTATGTAATCTTCCTCATTTTTCCTTTAAAGACCTTTGTCTCCCTTTACCACCCTGAATACGCACATAATTTACTATGGTGTGCACATTCCCGCTGCAATGGCCTATTCCTGAATAAATATCTTTTTCTTTTAAAGAGCCTCTCTCAGTTATTTACATGGACAGAAGAAAAGAAATCATTAGGGATAAAGAGGATCAGTACAAGGTGGTAAAAGATTAAATATATCAGAAATAACAGTTCTATCATTGAATGAGCCTGATGAAATACCCACAAAGTATATAAAGCAAAAGTTAATGGAACAGCCATAATAAAATACCACCACACAGAACCAGAATAGCTGAAATTAAAAGCTTGACAACACCAGATCTGGTGAGGGAGTGGAGCAGCTGGAACTCTCACATGCTATTGATTGGTATGTAACATGGTCCAAGCACTTTGGGAAAAGTTCTGACAGTTTCTTACAAAAACTGAACATACATCTGCCTTATGAACCAACAATTTCACTCCTAGAGAATTCCACACTTAAGAGAAATGAAAGCAGATGCTCATGAAAAAACTTATATGAGAATGGTCATCACAGCTCTTTTCCTAATAATCCCAAACTACAAACATCCCAAGGATCCATTAACAGGAGAATGGATAAACTGTACTATATTCTTAAAATGGAATACTAATAACATTAATAAAAAGGAATGAACTAATGCACACAACAAAATTTATGAATCTCAAAAATGTACCAAATGACAGAAGCCTTACGAAAAAGAATACATGTGTGCGATTCCATTTATATAAAGTTCTAAAACAGGCTACACTAATCTGTGGTTAAAAAAAAAAAATCAGGGCAATGATTGCTTCTGTGGGTGGGATGAGGTGGGGATTGATGGAGAGGGCACAGGGAGACTTTCTGTGGTGACAGCAGTGCTTTATATCTGAGTAGAAGTTTGGGTTACATAGTGTATGCATTTGTCAAAAATGTATTCTTTTCATTGCATGTAAATTTAACCTTTAAAAAACCATAAATATTGAACTCTAGTTAATGATATGCATGTTAAAGTGTTTAGGAATAAAGTATGTTGATTTCTGCAACTATCTCTGAAATGCATCAAGAAAAGATGGATTGATGGATGGATGGAGGGATGGATGGATGGATATACAATAAAGCAAATATGGCACAATGTTAATTATGAGATCTAGAGTGGCTTATGGACGTTCACTTTACAATTCTTTGAACAGTTTTGTATGTTTGAAATTTCTCATGATAAAATGTTGGGGAAATTAATAGAAGGACAGAGAGAAATCAACAAATCCACCTTTGTAGTGGGTGATCTCAGCCAACCTCTTTCAGTTATGGAAACAAGCATATCGCCTTCAAGGGACAAGAGTTAGACTGACAGCTGATGCCTGAGCAGTGAGACTAGAAGACAGAAGACCCAAATGATGTCTTCAGTTGTGCTTGGGGAGGAGGAAGATATTCCCAGTGAGAACATCTTTCAGGAATGAAGGGAAATAAGGCATTTTCATACCAGTGGTGACTGAGAGCTTCCCCCCAGCAGGCCTGCATCCGTCAAAGGACATTCTAAAGGATATGCATCATGTGAAAGGAAAGGATCCCAAGGGACAGGACTGAGATGCGAGGAGGAGTAAGAGCTGAGAAGATGATAAACGTGGCAGATGGAAGTGAATGACAGTTAAAATAATGCTTCATGGATGTGGCAGGTCGGGTTCCTCAGTAAGCACAGAGAGACACAGATTTGCACTCAGTAAGTTTCCTGGGAAAGAGGGGGCAGTGGCTGGGCAGAGGGAGAGGTTGGGCTGCGATGCTCAACCAAGGATGGTTGGATGTCACACCAAGGCCTCAGCTGACTCTACAAGAGCCCTGGAGCTGAAACGGCCCTTCAGAGTGTGCCGCATTTAGGCAAGGGTGCTGGGACTTTGTACCAGGCATTGGATATGGGTTGCCCTCAGAAAGGGGCCGTGACCTTGGACGTGTGTTGGGGGCGGCTGCGCAGCTCTCTTCATCTGAGAGACCCTCCCGGAGAGTGACTTGGCTGAGAGCCGTCAGGCAAAATACTCCAGGCAGATGGAAGAATAGCAGCTTTATCATGGGTGGAGTGGGTGGGCTGGGGGTGGAGAGATCTGGGCAGCACATCTCTTCATGCATTATGTAGAGTTGATAAGGACGTATTAAAAAAAACACAGGCAATAATAACATATAACAACAACAAAAGGACAAACAACCCAATTTGAAAATGGGCAAAGGAATTCAATAGACATTTCTCCAAAGAAGGTATACAAATGGCCAATGTGCACATGAAAAGATGTTCACCATCATTAGTTATTAAGGAAATGCAAATCAAAACCACAATAAGGTACCACTTCACATTCACTAGGATGGATATAATAATTTTTTTAAAAAAAACCTGAAAAGAAATACTGGCAAGGATGTGGAGAAACTGGAACCTTCCTGTACTGCTGGTGAGAATGTAAAATGATTCACCTGTTGTAGAAAACAGTTTGGTGTTTCCTCATAAAATTACCATATGACCCAGCAATTATGCTCCTAGGAACATAAAATAATTGAAAATAGATGTTCAAATGAAATCTTGCACACAAATTTCATAGCAGCACTATTCACAATAGTCTTGAGGTGAGTATGGTCCAAATGGCCATCAGTTGGATGAATGGATTTTAAAAATGTGGTACATCCGTACGATGCAATATTATTCAGCCATAAAAATACGTGATGTACTAATACATGCCACAACGTGGATGAACCTCGAAAACATCATGCTAAGTGAAAGAAGCTAGACACAAAAGGACATGTTCCTTTCGTATGAAATAACCAAAATAGGTAAAACTGTAGAGACAGGAGGCAGACTGGTGGTTGCAGGGGCGGAGGGAGTGGAGGGATGGGAAGTGACTGTTTAATGAACGTGGAGTTTCCCTTTGGGGTGATGAAAATGTTTAGGGACTAGATTTGGTATTTGTACAGTATTGTGAGTGTGCTGAATGCCATTGCTCACTTTTAAATGGTTAATTTTATTAATAAAAAGGGATATATTCATTAACTCATTAAAAAATATTTACTATGCCTAGACATTGAGATAAGTGTTACATGAACAGGCATATTTACTGTTTCCATGAGCTTACAAGTCACATGGTGAGAATTATTTATGTATTTATTTGTTTAAGAGATGGGGTCTCCCTGTGCTGGCCTCAAACTACTGGTCTCAAGCGATCCTCCCACCTCGCTGGGACTACAGTTGTGTGCCACTGTCCCTGGCTGACAGTTATTTATTAAACAACAAAACCAGAAATAAATGAAATTTTACTAACATATAGGCTGGGACAGGGTGGGTGGTGGTGGTGGTGGTAGATGGGGTTGTCTAGAATTCCCAAACTATCTGGGAGGAGTGCATAAAGACATTTACCTGCACTGGACTATGACATGAGAAGGATGCATGTGTGATCTCTATGGTAACCACCAAAGTAGTAGTAAAGGTGGGACAAGCAGTCAAGAAAGGAAAGGAAAAGATACACAACAGGCGGGACACACAGAAGGTGCAAGATAAGGTGGATCTGAACCCATATATATCATCACATGAACTGAGTTATGGAGTTAAAAGCGAGAATTGCAAGACTGAATTTTTCTCCTCTCCTCTCCCCTCCCCTCCCCTCTCCTCCAGTCTTTTCTTTTCTTTTCTTTTCTTCTTTTCTTTTTTAGAGACAGGGTCTTGCTCCGTTGCCCAGGCTGGAGTGCAGTGGTGTGATCATAGCTCACTGCAGCCTTGTACTCCTGGGCTCAAGTGATCCTCCCACCTTGGACTCCCAAAGTGCTGGGATTACAGGCGTGAGCCACCACCCCCAGCCAAGATTGAATTTTTAAAAATCCACTATATGCTGTTTAAAAGAGACACATTTAAGATGCAAGGATACAAAAAAAAAAGTTGAAAGTAAAAGGAAAGAAAAAGTCCAGTGAATTAGATAAACTACTAATAAAAATAATGTGACAATGAGTTTTAACTAAAGCACTACTAGATACATTAAAATGGAATTCTAAGAAATATCCAATTAACCCAAACGAAGATGTAACAGATGGGGGGAAAGGAACAAACAGAAATCAAATAGTACAATAATAGACAAAATCCAACAATATCAATAATTACATTAAATGTAAATAGACTAAACACTAAAAGGCAGGGATTATCTGGGTGAATTTTATTTTATTTTATTTTATTTTTTTATCAGGGTGAATTTTAAAAAGCACCATCCAATTATATGTTCTCCACATGAGACCCTCATTAAATACAAAGACACAGAGAGGTTGACAGTATAGGATGGCATAGAAAGGTTGGAGCAGCTATGTCTCAGACACAGTAGACTTCAAGATAAAGAACATGTCCGGAAATAATGAGAGACACTTCATAATGATGAAAGATCAGTTCGCCAGAAAGACACAACAGTCAAAAATGTGAAGAATTGACAGAGCTTCAAAATACGTGAAGCAAAACCTGACAATTTGTCACTGATAGGCCCAGACTAAAATCAGTCAAGACACAGAAGTTCAGATATCAGATGACTTGACCTAACTGACGTTTATAGGGCACGCCCCAGCAGCAGAGGAACATACATGCTTTTCAAGTGCACATGTCACATCCACCAACATGGACTATATCTTGGACCAGTTTCTTATAAAGTTAAATACATACTTACCACATTACCCAGCGATCCCACTCCTGGATGTTTACCCAAGAAAAATGAAAACTTACATTCACACAAAAACCTGTACGTGAATGTTTGTAGCAGCTTTATTCATATTTGCCAAAAACTAGAAACAACCCAAATAGCCTTCCACTGATGAATGAACAGACTGCCGTGCATTCGTACAATGGCATCCTGCTCAGCAATAGAAAGTAACAAACTACTGATACACACCACAGCATGGATGAGTCTCAAATACAATGTGCTAAGTGAAAGAGGCCAGATTCAGAAGGCTGCGTGTTGCATGATTCTATTTATGTGACATCTGGAAAGGCAAAGCTATAGAGAAATAAGATTAGGGCAAATCAGTGATTGCCAGTACTTGGTGTGTAGGGAAAGGTGGGCTACAAAGGGGCAGCAGAAGAGGGATTTGGGGGCTGACAGAATTGTTCTGTTCCTACTGTGGTGGTGGTGGTTGTATGATTATATGCATTTGTTAAAACTCGTAAAACTATACACCAAAAGAGTGAATTTTACTATATGAAAAGAAATTTTAATTTTAATCACTATATAAAATAAAAATAGAAAGAAATACCTACTTAGGTTAAAGCCTTTTTAACAAAAAACAACGGGAAACATTGTATTAAATGGAGAAACAGTAAAACCTTTGTAATTTAAATCAGGAATAGGACAAAAATGCCCATTTTCATCACTGTTATTCAACATCATTTTGGAAGTTCAAGGGGTGTTGTGGCTATGATGAAATGAGAAAATGAAATATTGGTAAGAAATTGGGAAACAAGAGACTCATGTATTATTTTTTGAGATGATGTGATCATATATTTAAAACACCCAAGAGACTCTACCGAATAATTATTATAAGTCATAAAAAATTTGGTAATTTTTTTGTGAATAGAGAGTCAAGCTTAATATTCATAAACCAGTGGGTTTTCTCTGTATAGCAATAATCACTTCAAAGTATAAATGAAAAAGTATACTGGACATCATAATGAAAAAAAACTATAAAAAGCAAGCAGTGAATTTAACTGGAAATCTTCGGAAAGGGGCCAGAAGAAAAGATGTCAGCCTTGCTGATGGCCTCCCACATGGCAAGAGTCAGTACCTCTCCGAGTCTTGTTTTATGGGGTGTGATTCTGCCATTAGGAAGCAGTTATGGCTTGAAGATGGATAGATAGATATTCCAGTGAGCAGGATGATGCAAACCTACCTCCAAAAGCAGAGGGAGCTGATAGGCCAAAGAGGCTGAGGGACCCAGTTTCTCAGAAAGAAACATTTAGCAGGGATTTACGAACAGAAGCCATGTCTCAGGCAGCCCACACACCCACCTTCCAGAAAATACCCTTTATATAACAAGCTTTTAGGGTAAAGATGTGTGTGGGTCATGCCTCAGACTTCCTTGACCACTTGGGAGGTTAGATAAACATCTTTATGAGGTGTTATCGATGCAGTAGGCATTGCTTCTTTATGGGGGGTTATCGATGCAGTAGGCATTGCTTCTTTATGGGGGGTTATCGATGCAGTAGGCATTGCTTCTTTATGGGGGGTTATCGATACTACAGGAACACCTGGGTAGGCAGGAGTCAAACATCAGTCATTGTGGTGGTTTTGCTTCAAGAAGGCATCACTTTTGCCATGTAATAGACGTGGTTTTCTGCAAAGTAGGCTAGTATACTGGTATGATATACATACAATATTCAATTCAAAAATATGTAAACATAAATATATTTTGTTACAGGTCAAGACTTTCCAGAGTGGTCATGGCAACCAGCATCCTCAATGGGTGGTGCACTGTCAGCACTCAGTAGTAAGCAAACCTCATGTAAATGTAAATAAGATAAATTGTTGTACAGCCAGAGATTTGGGGTACATGTCTACAGCACAGTATAGCATTCTTGACTGACATGTGACCACACCTGTTAGGGGGAACTCGTACTGCGGGTTGAGAAAGAATTCTCGACACAAAGATTAGGACAGGTTTGAAGCACAATTTATTTTACTTTCCAAGAGAGGAAAGGGCACAGCATGAAAGAAAGAAGTGCCGGCCCCAAGGCTAAGGAGTTTGGGGGTTTTATTGGGGTAAAGGGAAAGGGAAAAAAGTTATTGCTGCAAGCTGACAGCAAGAGGCAGTTGTGAAGTGGCCGTGTTTGTTTTTTCTCTGCCAGGCTGGCTTTTTCAGTCTCCTTGGAATGTGGTCTGGTGGGAACTGGGGGAGGGTCATGCTCCTTCTGTCTGTTAGGTTCTTTTTAAGTGTTGTAAAAACAAACTCTTAAAGACGACAAGTTAAGTCACATGTGGTTAATCAAACAAAGGGGCTGTTGTGTGTTGTGATCTTTTTCCTTTTTTTTCCCTTTCTGTTAGATAGTTTATTTTTTTGTTGTTATTTTAGAGATTGATGAGCAGGATGATATGTGCAAATCACTTGAAGAATACATAGCTCATCAATGACCTTTGCTAACTGGGGAAAATGTTCATCCAAAATTTCCTTTGAAGAATTGTTTTGAAAAAAGATAGCTTTTTTTGAAATGCTTGGATGTTTTGCACATATCATATATAGACTTAGTTTTACCTTGCAAAGATATATTCAAGTCATTTTGAATTGACATGATATCACACAGAAATGCTTCATTCCTATAGAAATTTTCTTTTGATAATTCATATTGCTGATTCTATTCTTCATGAAATTTAACTATCTGTTCTCACAGATATAAAATATTGGCTAACACCTGTCCCTATGATAGCCAATGCACTTCAGAAGGATATGGCAAATCCTCAGGGAATACCTCATCGTTCAACATTAACATGTTATGAAACTGACAGTGCTGTGTTGCATTTGCACGAATATAGTTAATGATACTTATAACTTGTTGCAAAGTGTCACTTAACATAGTAGCTTTAACACAGAGATTTTGCTGATGCCAGATACAATGAAAAGAAATGAGAGCATCTGGATCTGTTAATACTTTTTTATCTGTGCAATAAACCCTTTATGTTTTCCTGTCATGGAAGGTGCACTGTCTGTACATACGCTCACTAAATTTACCAAATCCAGTCTAACTTCACGACATTTATCTTGAAAGTTGTTGGAAAATATCTATTCCCCGTGTTCTGTTTGCAAGAGTTCCCAAAGTGGTAACTCTTTGTAGCAAAGAAAATCTTCTGTTATGACCCGAATGAAATATAAAAGTATGTAAGTGTAAAACCTGCACCTAGTCAATAGTATCAGTTGATTCATCCAAAGTGATTGAATAATATATATTTTTCTTTTGAAGTATTGTATGAAGTTGTTAAGTTGAAGGCTAATTCATGCTGCCGATCAGTTATGGTTCTCCTTGAAAGAGGCAGTTGTCTGTATTTTGAAATGTTATTGGGGTCTAAGCATCCTACAGCTTTGACAATGCATTCTTTGACAATTTCTACATCACTGAATGACTTCCCTTTTTTCCCTGAGTATATAAGCTACTTTATAAGTTGCTTCAGTGACATTATTTCCAGGTCTTATTGCTGCTTGAAAGAATTGTGTTTGCTTTTGCTTTTCATCTTTTAATTTCTGCATAAAACCCTTCATGCCTCTCCCTCTAATTTAAAATATTTGTGGTCTTCGTGAGTGTTATAATGCTGGTGAGCATTGACTTTCTTTAATGTTGATATTGCAGTATCCACAAAGCAAGAAAATCATTTTATCTTTATCAGAAACAAGATAATATTGCAATTCCCAATCCTCATTTAAAAATGTTTTCTTCCTTCAACGTTCTCTTGGACTTCTTTGACACGATGGGCTGTTAAGCAGACAGAATTTTAAAATACTGTTGAGCTGTGCAACTATTCACAAATTCCACTTCAGAAAGAAACACAGTTCACTGTTGTCAAAAGCTGATAACAGACTGGCATATTCAACCCCCATAAACTCTTACCAACCAGCCTCATGCAGTAGTGGCACCAATCAGGCGGGGGAAGTTAGAAATATGTCCTGAGCATAGCAGCCATCAATTTAGCCCTTATGGTTTACTAATGTTCTAATTGTGCCGCTCAATATGGGAGGATTATTTCATTGAAACTTATTTTATTCTTTGGTATATAAAAATATACTCATATAAAATATATTCATTTTATAAATAAAATATATAAAAGATGAACAAAAATGTATTAATAAAAATAAAAGGATTTGTTCTATAAAATTTGGATTCAGTCAAAAGGTCACACTTAAGGACCTAGAAGGCCACTGGTTCCCCACCCCTGGTATGGATGCATCACGTAGAAATTTTATGTAGTCAAATTTGTAAGTCTTTTCTTTCATGGGTTTAATGTCTGAGGTCATAGTTAGAAAAACCTTCACCAGTCCCAGTTATAAAGCAAATCATACCATGTTTTCTTTTAATATTTCTTTTTTTTTTTTTAGAGTTCTGCTCAGGAAACATCTTTTAATACTTCTGGGGTTTTATTTTTTATATTTCCACCTTCACTCCAATTGGAATTCATCCTTGTATAAGATGTGAGAAATAGGTCCAAACTAATTTTTTTTTTCTGAGAACTACTATTGTCCCAATACCATTTACTGATTTGTAAACCAGTGATTTTTTTTTAACAAGCTAAATAACCCCTTGAAAATCTGATAAAAGTCATCCTTCTCAGTGTAAACTAAAATAAAATCTTAAGGGCCCCCCCTCAGCTGACTGAATGGACCCCCTCTTGACCAAGTGGACCCCAGAAATACCCTAAAGCTGAGTTACTGGCCATGAGAAGGGAGGTCAGACAGGCCTGGTCATGCCCCCTCCCTTCCTGGAGATGTCCTTTGTAATCCATCAACAGGCTGAAGTGTATGCAAGACAAAGCTTAAACCACACCTGCACGTCCTAAACTTACTTAACAGATCACTTAAGTCTGGGTATATGTCTGGTGGCTTGTCTCTGATTAATAGACTTCCTTATCTTAACTTAAAACATTCTAAGCCTTTAGACAAAGCTTCATTTCTTTAACCAATTACAAGTCAAAGAATCTTTCAGCCCACCTGTAACCTGTAAGCCCACGCTTTGAGATATCACACCTTTTTGGGCCAAACCAATGTACACCTTCCATGTATTGATTTATGACTTTATGTGTAATTCCTGCCTCCCTAAAATATATAAAGCCAAACTCTAACCCAGCCATGGCGAGTCCACTTGCTCAAGGCTTCTTGGGTGTGGCTCTGGGCCATGGTCCTCAAACTTGGCTCAGAATAAACCTCTTTAAATTATTTTACAGAGTTTGGCTTCTTTTCCATTAACAAGATGGTGCCCAGATGTGGGGCTGAAAGAAGACTCAGGACCCCCTGAAGGAGTAGCCTGAACTCAGCGCCAGGTACCAGCATGAGTCCCTTTGGGCCCCCCGACTCCAAGCTTCTCCTTGGATGGAACTGGTAAGTCTTCCTGAACTCCGGACCTCCCATTCTTGGTTGATGGTCCTGGTTTATTCTGATTGGTTGGTTCTTTTCCTAGGAATTTGTTGTTTGGGATCCTAATTATGATTTGGAGGCACATTCTAAAGGGTCTTCTTCATTGTCTCTTCCTCCCAAAATTAATCTCAATTGGCTTTTCTGCACATTTGTGAAAGAGGAAACTGAGCTGTCTTGTTTGTAGATAATGCGAGAGTGAGTTCCTCTGCTCTGAAGAGAAAGGGCACTTTACTCCTCCCAGCCGAAAGGTGAGCAGGGTCCTGAGTTGGAGTTGCCTGGGACGATTCCCCGTGGTGCAAATGGCCCTATACGGAACCCTCCAACAAAATTAATTAAAAGGAGCCTCAGGCAGGAAACACATATAATAGCTGATCACTCAGTGTTTTGACCCCTGAAGAGAAACTGAGACACATAAGAGGTGGGGACTGACTGAGTGGTGAAACACTGTGGAGCCCCCCACAGTCAGCACACTGTGACCCACTACACTAAACCCTGGACTACAGTTTGGTTGCATCTTTTAAAGGAAAGTAGGAAACAAATCCTCTAAAAATGAGGAAAGACAAGGAGAACGACCCCCTTTGGGCACCCCAGGTGGTTGGCGCCTCTTCGTGCACGTATTTGTGTAAATGAAAAGGTTCAAGGGCATGCCGGATTTTCTAGGGCTCCAGCTGGTTATGGCCAATTTTTGTACACAAGTTTTTACTAAAGGACAAATTACATCAGGAAAAATTCAGAGCTCAAATGGTCGACCCGCTACTATAAAGTTCAAAGGTCGAGTCTCTCAAGCTCTCTGTTTTCTTTTCTGCCTTCTCTGAACCTGCTAACTTTTCCTGCTGATGTTGAGATAAACTCAAGGTTATGGTATCACCAGTGGAAGGCTACTTGAAGATCTTGCAGCCAGTTCTAGCTAAAATGTAAACATTGAAAACTCATTTTAAACTGAAGGGAAAAAAGGGGTAAAAGAGGTTTTTAAAATCAAACTGCCATGAAAACTGCTTTACCCAAAACTTTGATCCACTGGCATAATTGGGTCACCTATCAGGGCAACTAAGTATAACCATGTTGAACAAGTTCCACTTTTGTCAGAAAAAATTTGGAGCCAGTTATCCTACAAACTGTGAGTTTGTGTTACTATTAAATATCTCATAGCTAGCATTCTGAGGTAAAATCCATTAGAACTGTGTGTGTATGATCATGTGAGTGTTTATGTTTAGATATGTTTTATGTATGTCCATCTGTTATATGTTTGTCCCTACATGGTTCCAGACTGGCTTATAAATAAGGGAGAATTCATAAATTAATTAAACAAACCCAAATGCTTTTCTAGTTCATGTGAATTTAGTAATCTTTGGCAAATAAGCTGGGTTTTTTTTTTAATAGTATTATTGGTATAGTAAGAATAAAAAAGTTTTCAAATTGTCAGCATACATTTTTGCCTGGGTTTTACTGGACATGTTTATGTTCTTAAGGTGTCAGGGTTTGACACAAAAGTTATAAAACTATAAACCCAGCCAAAGACAAAATGATCTGTGTTTGTATGATTTTTGATAAGGTAAATTTAATATTGTTGGTCTAATGATAATAGCTAAATCTCCTGAGTTATCAGCAAAAGTACCTATGTGTTTAACTTTAAGGTTCTTAATTAGGTAAAAATGTAGCCATGCCTAAACAAAAAAACAAGTATCAGTAAATTAGAATAAATAACACATCAAGTAAATAGAGCACAAAAACAGAAACTTATGGTCAAAGGTTTATGAAAATATCTTGGTTTGGGTCTTTTAATCCTAGCTGCAGATACAGTTTCTTCCACTGATTTCAGTGTCTGTGGAAAGGTACACATAAAATGTGTCTCTAACTCAATCATCTGATATTAACCAGTACTGTTAGGGATTCAAAACTGTCCTACAAATTGTAGTTACAAGAGCTTAAATTGGAAGCTTTAGTTTTCCCTTGGTCTTGTCCACTATTGATTTGTCCTACTCTTTACAAGCTAGCCGGTTATGTGTACATTATGTTGCTATAGCAAAGTTTTCACCTAGGAAAAAAATCCCTAAACTGTTAATTTTTCTATAGTAATTTATTTTAAGATAAACAAAATGGTTATTAAAATCCAAAGAGAATCTCAAAACAGTCTTACTCTTTGGAAATAGTTCATGCATGTACTCAAGTTTGCACCCAAGTTTGAAAATGTTTTGAGACTATTTAGATTGTTTTTGAAATAGCTTAATCTTGATCCTCATAAAAAAAAGTTACAACTTTGTGTCATTGTTTGAGGTGCTAAGGATTGGTGCTGAAGGGTTTTTTCTTTTTTCAGTCTACAGTCCACTTGAGTCAAGATGGGGCTCAGAAAACTACCCTAAAATGAAGGCCTCAGAAGCAAAAGTTCTCTGACCTTCCCTTGTCCTGCCTCTTGGTCCCATTCTTCCCTGGGGTTAGCCATAGAAACCAAAATCCCCCTTCCCCAAGGCAGGTCATAAAAGCCAGAACCCCTTTTTCCAAAAGCCAGCCATAAAACCTCAAAGTGTCCTATGTAAAAACTGGCCATGAAGGAAGTAATTGACCTACTTTATTTTACTGTAAAACCCTCATTTCAGAAAAGGCCCTGCCCCACACCCAGAAGGAAGGACTACACACTCAGAGAGGCCAAGCAGAATCTAGATAGAAAGGCCTTCCTGTGTTCTGCCACTAAGCCTGTTAACATTAGATCATACCCTTTTTGTCCAATCATATTTCTACACAGCTGTCCATACTTTGTTGACCCTAACATAAAAATGGACAATTTTCCCTGTATCTTTGAGTGTTCATTATGAAGGCTCCCATGTATAAGTTTGTAATGTTTCCTCCTATTAATTAATCTGCCTCATGTCAGTGAATTTTCAGTGAAACTTTATGGGGACAATGGCCTTTTCTCCCTACAGTTCAGCTAAACTTTGGGGGGCCAGGGACTTTTGACCCTACAACGTCAACAGATTTGTTTGGGGATGTGGTGTTTTGGAAGAATCTAATTAGTTAACGCCTTTAAACGCCTAAAACATCTACTATATTTATAAAACTTAGAAAAGATATTAGATTGTTCAAAATAACAAGTCTTACTAGAATATTTATATTTTGTTTTCTTGGTAAGATTTGTGGGTCTTAAAACAGTAATTAAGGCCGGGCATGGTGGCTCACGCCTGTAATCCTAGCACTCTGGGAGGCCGAGGCAGGAGGATAGCTTGAGGTCAGGAGTTCAAGACCAGCCTGGGCAAGAGCGAGACCCCATCTCTTTAAAAAAAAAAACAAAACAATAATTAAAACTATATTTTGATCCTTGGTCTGTATTATATATGTAATTTACAGGGTATAAAAATGGTTAAAAGAAAATAACTTAAAATGATAACTGGACTCTAAACTGCTAAGGTACGTAAATAAATTAGGTAAATTGGGTAAATATAAATGGGATAAATACAAATGAAATTTTCATATAATTTAGAATCTTTAAAGTTTTGTTTAAAGTGTGTTTATTAAATAAACACACTCATTAAATGTTTGTCATTTCCAATTAATGGAAAAATTATGTTACAAAAATATATTTTTCAAAATAATTGTTATAAAATGGTTCTCGTCTATAAAATACTGATATATGACAGACAATTCATGATTTCCTGTTTCTTAGGTTTTTACTGAAATTTAAAGTTACTAAAAATAAAAATTCTAGTCAATACCTGTGATTCTATATATAAAGTGTACCAAAGAATAAAATATGTTTTTAATAAGAAAAATTCTAAATAAAATGTGTTCTTATTAAAAAATTTTTATATATAGTTTTGTCTAATTCAGAGGTTATTTAAATGTTGATTCAAAATATAAATTTAGGAAGAAAATAAAAACAAGAGAGAAAGTAACTAGTGAAGTGAGAGAAAGAGATGTAAAAAGGCAATGAATATAGAAATATAACTTTGGTAAGAAAGGTAATTCTCAGAAAGGAGAATAATATTGTATGAGAAAGGATCTTATGTGAAATTTTTTTTGTCCAAAAATAACTGGTTACTTAAGAAATGGGAAATTTAGGACAAAACAAAAAGCTTAAGTATGTTGTAGATGATCTGTGCAAGTTGGGCTAAGTGTCATAGAAGGGAATTTATGAAGGCATTTTGTATGTGATCATAATTTAAAAAAATTTTTTGGCTAAAACAAAGTCTTCTTAAAATATTAATTTGCTCTTAATGAAATTACATGATGTATTAATTTTAATTCCATAAGCCATTTCCTTTTGTAATTAAAAAATATCAGACTTATGTTTTGAAAGTTCAACTTCTTCTGTCTTACTGATTTCAACTTTTTCTCCCATTAATAAAGGCTGGGATGGTAACTCTCACCTTCAACTTTTTGTCAGCTCTTGTCATTTTTTTCCCTTCTGTTTCTAAGTCTGTTGTTACAGCCTTATGTTAGAATGTTTTATCTTAAAGGTTTAAGAAAACAATGTTTTCCTCCAATATAACTTAATACTAAACTCTTGACTTTTCTTGATATGTCTAAATTATTTAATATGGCCAGAAAATTTCTCTTGCTGTTGCTAAGAGTCATTTGTTCCCCTTTCAAGGTACTAGTTTTTCTTATTCACGTTCCTCTATAATATACTGTACACTCATGACCCTGGACACACTTCTGCTAATTAAAGTTCCCTTTTCATCAGGTTTAACTTCCAAGTTATCTAACAGGCCTTCCCATAAAGAACAAACAAAAAAGCAATCCCACTATAGAAGGTTTTTCTTTACATTCTTGGTAACTGGCCTGAAAGAAACAAAGATTTTATGCTTTATCAAGATAATC
Organism: Daubentonia madagascariensis; assembly: GCA_023783475.1. Taxonomy (NCBI): domain Eukaryota; kingdom Metazoa; phylum Chordata; class Mammalia; order Primates; family Daubentoniidae; genus Daubentonia; species Daubentonia madagascariensis. The sequence goes on from JAKFHU010001604.1 coordinate 100,643, forward strand.
CCTGTGTTGTCTTTATTAGGTTTTTTACTAACTAGAAAAACTAAACTTTAAGAGGGTTATGGTTTACACCCATATAACCTCCTATATTGCCATAAAGTCTTTTGATTGTGACAGAAGTAACAGCCTGAAAAAGGGTATGATGTTTTAGGAGATGTCTCTTTAAAATCACCCTTTTTGGGAATTAAACCTGCATCCCTGCCTGAGGCCAGTAATCAGAGGGGCAGGGGAGTGTCCTTTGTTCTTTGTATCACAAGAGATGGCTCAATGGGAATTGTCTAGGCAGAGGTCACAAGATTGGCTTCAGTGGATGTGCTATAGTTAAATGGCAATAGCCCAAAGCTGAAAATTCCCTTTAAAAGCTCTGTATTTCTGCTTACAGAGAGGACAGTGGTACTTTTAGACATGAGTCTGCCATCCTTATTTGCCAGCAAATTAATAAACTTCTCTTTTCTTCTCCTCAAACCACTTGTCCTCATTTTTCATCCAGCTATGGGGACAAGTACTGAACTTTCAGCAACAGAATTTGGCATCCCTGGGCGAGCCCATTGGTGTCCCAGTGGAATGGCACCCTGAGACCGCTGCTGTGGCTGGAAGAAGTGGGGAGCAGCCCTGGATCAAGTTGTGGGGCTTCACTGGTAGGAACACTGTCTTTTCGGGATGAGAGAGTGAGGGACCACTCCAGCAGCTGCCAGCGCCTGTTTAGCTCTGGGGAACTCCTGTCTCTCTCTCCCCCCTGAATTAGATGCAAGTCCCACAACCTGAACCTTGTTGAGGAAAAGGAAATAGATTTGGGAAGGGTCGTGACACTTTGGCCATTTTTGGTAAGTTCCCCAGTGTGCACACTGAGACCCTTAACTCCATGCATTTGGGGGAGGTTTTCAAACCTTCCATCCCTATGGCAGGTCATTTGTTTTAGGTGTCATTTGGGGGTGGAAGTCACTGTTGGGTGGAACTAGGTAACCTGGGGAATTCATTCCCTTTTGGGTTAGGAGATGTTGGTTCTTGTTTGAGAATTTGGTTCTCATCTGTGTGGTTCCCATTTGTTTGGTAAGGCCTTGGCATTTGAGATTGTTTGTGTTTGGAATTCCCTGTATTGTCTACTTGTCATGTCGTGTTCATTGTTGTTGTTTGTCAATATGAGAGGCTCCGTTTCTATTCCATCTGAAAGCCCCTTGGGGAGAATCTTGGCTGAATGGCCAACTTATAGCTACAAGTCTGTGTCTAAAAGAGAATGGTGTTATTGTAATCCAGTATACATGCTGGAGTGTGAGGAGACGTGGCCGTTGAATGGAACCTTGAGTTATTCTGAAAGGCTGGGTGATAAAATTTGGGAGGGATTAACCAGGTTGGATCTCATGAACTGGCTTCCCTGCTGCCAGTTCCCCACCTGCTGGGGAAGGTGCCCCAGACTCGGCCACATTTGAGCTTGTGATTCTGGGACCCCCCCCATACGGTGGTCACAGAGAGCACTAACGGGACCAGCTTTTCCCCTGCCCCCGCCGGAGGCCCACAGCCAGCCTGGAAAGCAGCCCTGTGCGGAGCCATAGCCAGGGCAACTGCCGCTGCCGCCCGCCACCATCTTGGCAGCATGAGAAGGGTCAGGGAGGTGTGACTGGGACGGATCCTTTAGTCCCATGCCCATCTGGGAGTGGGGACGGTCTCTCCTTCTAAGACCCGGCAGGGAACTCAATTTGGCCAGAGGGCATCCATAGGCGGGGCAGGGAAATTTCCATTATGGCAACATCAGATAGGGGGCTTGAATGCACGAGAACAGCCAGCAGGGTATTATTGGACTTACACAAATTGGGATCCTAATGTGGACACAGACAGTGTGAGGATAAATTACTACCAAAAGTGTGTTCTACCAGGCCTCCGGAGGGGAGTGCCCAGACAGAAGAGTTTAAACAAGGTCCAAGAATTGCAACAAAAAGCTAATGAAGATCCCTCTGAATTTTTGGAATGCATCGATCAGGCACATCAGAAATATACAGATGTGGATCAAGGGCCCCCTGAAAATATGTGCGTGATTAATATGACCTTTATAGGGCAGCGTGCTCCAGATACATGGAGGAAGCTGCAGCATGTGGAAGGGACAATTGGCATGAGTCCCACACGGCTTCCTGATGCCGCCTTTAAAGCATGGAACGCTAGGGAAGAACAGAAACTGAAACCTATTGTGTTCTGTCAGCTGCAGCAACCAAGGGTATTTGGGGACAGTCAAAGGAAAGGGTGGAAAAGTCCCCAGGTTGAAGTGCAATCGGTGTGCTTCTGTAAAGAGGAAGGACGCTGGAAAGAACACCGTCCAAACTTGCAAGGGCTCCAGGTAACAAGAAGCCCCAGGACAGCAAATGGTTCTTTGGGTCCAGGGCTCAGATGATGAAGGAGGGGCCTGGGACCCCTGCCTCACTAGTGCCTCCAATCCAAATATCCCCCAGGATCCCCGGGTGCAGTGGATGGTGGGGACTCGATTAATGCCAAGCTACATGGGCAGAAGTGGCATGGGGTCCCCCCCCCGGCTGCAGCTCTGGCCCCCAGTGCCAGCCGCGCATGGCACTCTGCAAGCAGGGAGGGCCAGGCAGCAGTGGGGCAGTGGTCGGCAAGTGGTGGCTGAGAAACCCGTTGCCACAGGCCCAGGAAGTGGACCCTGGAGAGCCACTGCCAGAGGTGGAGCTGCTCCCACATCTGCCTCTGCCACCGAATCCTGCTGGATGGATACCAGGGCCCAGTGAAACATACAGGGGGCTGCCGCTGCAGAGCAGTTCACTTTGAAATTTGGGCCTCAGCAGACTTACACATCATTGCAGCATTTACAAGAAAAAAGCTACCAAAAAGTGAGTAAGGTCATACAGGCCGACAGGACCCTGGGACGTGCAGAAAGAATTTAAATTCCCTGTACTAATGAGTGTAGATTCACACAGGATCTACATGCCATTAATGATATTGTACAAGTGACTATAAATGATGCTCAGTCACGTTTGAATGGCAGGATCCTGGGACTAGGGTGGCTTCACAGTGCTGCTGGACTGTGTTGCCTCCTTTAGGGGTTTAAAAAGGCTCTTCTGTCCTGGTTAGTGAGGGCTTAGCAGGGGACTTGTGGAACCTGCAATTGGACAGATTACAAACAGCAGGTTACTTAACCGGGATTCCAAATTAGCAAGGGAACCCATAACAACTGCACAGGTTCCTAGGAATGGCAGGGTTCTGTCACATCTGGATCCCAATCTTTGGAGTAATAGCAAATCCCTTGTATGAGGCCCTTAAAGGAACAGATGTGGAGCCCCTGATCTGGACCATAGACTATCAAAATGTCTTTAAAAAAACTAAAGCAGAGCCTTATGGCTGCCCCATTTTGGGGTTGCCTGACTCGTAGAAGGAATTTAAATTATATGTTCATAAAAAACAAAGAATGAGCCTTGGAGTCTTAGTACAGATGTGGGAGACATCCCACAGCCAGTGGTATACTTGTCAAAGCCACTGGTCAATACTGAGAGAGGATGGCCGCCTTTCCTCTGGGCAGTAGTAGCTGCTTGCGAGTTGTTATTAAAGACTGTGTCTACCCTCAATCCTGCCACCCTGTTACTAGCCAAAGAGAATGAGCCTTTGCAGAGTGACTGTTTAGAGGTTCTGGAGGCTGTCTACTCTAGCAGGATGGATCTGTCAGATCAGCCAATGCCAGAACCACACTGGGATTTTTTCATAGACGGGAGCAGCTTTAGGGACAATGGACAACAAAGGGCTGGATATGTGCTGGTCACAGAATCATGGGTACTGAAAACAGTGGCACTGCTGGTTGCCTGGGGCTTCAGCCCAGAAAGCTGAGCTGATTGCTTTAACCAGAGCTCTTCAGCTATCCAGAGGGAAAAAAGGTAAACATTTATATGGACCCTAAATATGCTTTTATGATTATGCATGCTTATGTGCCATTTGGAAGGAAAGGGGTCTCCTGATGGCAGGAAATAAGGATATTAAGTACACCACTGAAATAATGGCCCTGATACAGGCCATGGATGAGCCCAAGTGGGTGGCCATCATGCACTGCCCTGGTCACCAAAAAAGGGAGGCACTTACATTGCAAAAAGAAGGCCGCTGGCAAAGGTGCTAAGGAGGCCACCAAAGGAGATCTGTTCCTCGGAGCCTTGATACCCCGGCTAGATTTAGATCAGTATAAACCCCCTTTAAAACTAAAGACCGGGGCTCTGACATTCAGGATGGCACAGCTAAGTGGAGACAGAATCCTCATGGACTCATTCTCCTACCTGGAGCCTTGGTTCGGCCTCTTATTAGGCACCTACATGAATGTTCATAATATGGGCATGATGCCTTAACAGATTTGGTGGGACCTCATTTAAGAGGACCCCATTTGAAACAAACAATTTCTGTCCTCAAAACAATCCAAATACAGAAAAGGGACCTGCTGCACAGGGAACCCAACATGTGGGGACCCACCCTTTCAATGATTGGCAAATTGATTTCACTCAGATGCCTAAACTTGTGTTAGTATAGATACCTTTACAGGCTGGGTAAAGGCTTATCCTACCCAATGGAGAGAGCATCTGAAGTTACCAGAATCCTTCTGAAGGAACTCACTCCAAGATGGGCTCCTACCAGGAGCTGCTGGCCCAGGATGGGGCCTTCGCCGAGTTCCTGCATGCATGAGCCAGCACAGAACAGGAACAGGCCTCAGGGGACAATGGGATGACAGGTGTCAGCAGTTCAGGGAAAGAGGCCAAGCAGATGGAGAATGGCATGCTGGTGATGGATGCTGAGGGCAGGCAGCTGTGGAGACAGATCAGCAGCACCTACTCCTACAGCAGGGACATCAGCAGGCACCACAACAGCACAGCCAAGCTGTAGAAAGCCAGAGCCAAAAAGGAAGAGACCTGGAAGCTGATGGAAGGAGACAAGGCTCAAACAGGGAAGGTCAAGCTGTCCATGTCCTGGGACTACATGAAGGCCATTGGACTGTTCATCTCCTTCCTGAGCATCTTCCTCTTCTTGTGTAACCATGTTGCCACCCTGGCTTCTAACTATTGGCTACCAATGGCCCCATTGTCAACAGGACCCAGGAGCACTGTCTGAGCATCTTCGGAGCCCAGGGCATTTCGCAAGGTGTCACCATGTTTGGCTACTCCATGGTGGTGTCCATCGGGGGGGGGTCTTTGCTTTCTGCCATCTGCCCTGGATCTGCTGCACAATGTCCTGCAGTCACCCATGAGCTCCTTCGAGTAGGTCATCAAGATGTTCATGGGCTCCCTTCCTCCATACAGAGTGATAATGGGCCCTCCTTTATATTGGAGGTAACCCAGCAAGTAAGCAAAGCCCTACATCTAGAATGGAAATTTATGCATCCTGCAATTCATGCAAGAAAGTGGGATAGGGTGTTGCTGCTTGCCCTCCTCCGGATAAGGGCGGCCCCTAGAAGCAGGCTTAAGTTAAGCCCCTATAAAATAGTTTATGAGAGACCCTTCCTAGCACCCCAAAGTGAGTACAGTAATACATCATGAGTAAAGAAATCAGAGTAAAGCAATATGTCAAATGAGTGGGTCAGATGCTCATCACTATGCATGAATGAGTTTGCCTCTTTCAGGTCCCCACCCCAGGTGCAAGCAGAGAAGTGGAAGGCACCCAATGAAGTGCTTCTAACAATTCACACCTTGTCAAAATTGTCAGGAATAAAACCTTGGGTCCATCATACCAGAGTAAAGAGGTGTCCCATGAAGGAAGAGGACACAGGCCCCCAGTGGATGGGCCAGCCTTTGCACGATCTAAAGTATCTGTTTAAATAGAAGGAAAAATGGAAATGCTGTTTTTGTTTTTTGCCATCCTTTCTTTGGTTATTTGTTCTTTCTATAGGATGGACAGATAACTCCTTAGGGAGGATTTCATCTCTTCTGCTGATCTGTCTCACTGCTGGGCTTGTCATATTCCTGTATATAATTTACCTTCCTACACTCTGAATTTGCAGAAGCCGGTCTCTCGGGTCACCTGCAGGGTGGGACTAATAGCCCTGTACTCAGAGGTCCCATGTTTCCTTCTTGCCCAGGCCTGTATCAGACATTATGTACAAGGTGATAGTAGGACCCACAGTCCTACTGGTGGCTTAGCTACCAAGCAGGGTAAACTCTCTTTTATCAGGTATCCTCCATTTTGCCTTGTCAGTCCTCATGGTTGTAGTTGTTGCTTATGCCCTTTTTCATCTGGTAATCTGTTGCATTATCTACTGCCAAAGCTTTGCCATGACATAAATAAAAGTATAAACCTCCCATCTAAAACATTGCCCCAATTCAGCAGGAAGTAGCTGGATGACTATGTCACCACTCCGCCCATAGATATGGAAAGGTAAAATTGACAGTGGGGAATATGTAACAGGAGAAACAGCCTGAAAAGGGGAAAAATGTTTTGTGAGCTGTCTCTTTAAGACCCCCTCACCCTTTTTGGGAATTAAAACCTGCATTCCTGCCCAAGGCCAGTAATCAGAGGGGCAGAGGAGTGTTCTTTGTTCTTTGTATCACAGGAGATGGCTCAAGGGAATTGTTTGGGCAGAGGTCATGAGATTGTCTTCACCAGAGATGCTACAGTTAAATAGCAATAGCCCGAAGCTGAAAACTCCCTTTAAAAGCTCTGTATTTCTGCTTATGGAGAGGATGGTGGTACTTTAAGACATGAGTCTGACATCCTCCTCATTTGCCGGAAAATTAATAAACTTCTCTTTTCTTCTCCTCAAACCACTTGTCCTTGTTCTTTGGCCACAAGGACAAGCACCAAACTTTTGGCGACATGATGACTATCACTCTTGGTTAAATAAACAACCATTATTTTATAGTGACTTGTGATTCTATTTGAACAAACGTTTGAAACCTGTAGCATTTGACAAACTTTCCAAAAACAAAATTTTAAGTTCAATCCCTTTAACCTCAAACTTGATTTTTAATAATAGAGCCACTAAAAGTCCAAGAGAAACTTAGTAGGCTTACTTGGTATGTTAAAACCATACAGAAAGCATTGCAAAATATTAAATGGTATTTAACTTTCTTTGGGTTGTATTTGTATAAATATATTATTGATATCTGTTCCAAAACTGTATGAAATTCCTAAAATCTAATATGTCTTGGTATATATTATCAATAATAATTATATTAGATTATTAAGTATGAAATGTCCAATTTTCTTAAATACTAAGTTTGAGAGTTGGTATCTCTGACATTTTTCACTTTGACACTACTTGTTTTATTTTTATTGTGAAGGTACGTCCTTAGTCCTTCAAATGCATGGTTTGGCTTGTGATTATCTTTCACATTTCTTTCCTTTTTTTATTTTATTTCAGAAGATTATTGGGGTACAACACTTTGGTTATATATATTGCCTATGCACTGCCCAAGTCAGAGCTACAATTGTGGACATCCCCCAAAATGTGTGCCCCGGACCCATTCAGTGAGAGTTTTCCCATCCCCTCCACTCCCTCCCACCTGCCTGCCTCCTGATCAATATTATTCCCATGGGTATTTCACATTTTTTTTAGAGCAATTTTTGTGAAACCATGGATAACCCAAAAATGCGTGTTATTTTTGAACATGAGTTCCATCATGGAACCAATGCAGCACAGACAGCTCGAAAGATCAAAAAAGTGTTTGGGAAGGATGTTGCTAATAAATGCACAGTACGTTGATGGTTTGAGAAGTTCCATTCTGGTGATTTTAATCTTGAAAATGAGCCACGTGGGTGACCTGAGACCAAGGTGGATAATGATGAGTTGAAAGCTGTAATGGGAGCAAATCTATCTCAACGTATGCATTAATTAGCAGCAAGCTTTGACATTACTATTCCAACAATATTGGACCATTTGAAACAAATGGGCAAGGTAAAGAAGCTGGATAGATGGGTTCCACATGAATTAAATGAACGTCAACAGAGAAATCTTTTCAAAGCTTGTCTTTCTTTGCTGTCACGACATAAAGGCAAACCATTTCTACACCATATTGTTACATGTGATGAAAAATGGATTCTTTTTGACAATCACAAGCATTCAGCACAATGGCTGGATAAAAATGAAGTGCTGAAACACAGTCCAAAACTGAATATTCATCAAAAAAAACTAATGATGTCTGTTTGGTGGTCCAGTGCTGGTATTATCCACTACAGCTTCATGAAACCTGGTCAATTGATTACAGCGGGTGTCTACGGCAACCAACTGTATGAAATGATGAGGATGCTTGTGATTAAGTAGCCGAGATTGGTCAATAGAGACAGGCCAATCCTCTTGCAAGACAACGTTTGACCACATGTCGCACAAACAACGCTCCTCAAACTACAGCAGCTGGACTTGGAAACTCTCTGTCATCCACCGTATTCATCAGACCTTGCACCAACTGACTACCACTTCTTCCAGGCTTTGGACCACTTCTTGCAAGGAAGAATATTCAATTCTCAACAAGCTGTGGAAAATGCCTTTTGCAATTTCAGTCACTTGCTCTCCTGGCTTCTTCACTGCTGCCATAAGTAGGCTACTGTTAAGATGGCAAAACTGTGCTGATAGTTTAGGTGCATACTTTGATTAATTGTGGTGCTTCTTGTTTGAGATATACTAAACTACACTTTTGATTCAAAATTGGACATTTCATATTTAATGACCTAATATATGCTAAATTGTTGTGTGCTACAGAAATAACCAAATCTCCTTTGTGTCTTTAACCATGACTATTCTAAGACTTTTATCATCCACAGATAATTATTATTTTACTTTGGTTCTTCTCAAACAACAGTTTATAATCAGCTATGGTTCAAGATCTACTTCTTTAAGAAGAAGTCATGGAAAGAACTAAAATATATTTATGACTTTTTATTTAAAACATCACTGATTCTCTTACTTTGTTTTCCAGGGTGATGACAAGCATTAAGTAAACAGTAAAGTTTACCTGATAGCTCCAGGATTTAAAACTATTGAATCCCACTGGGCCCAACCTGTTATTCACACCCAGTGCCCTGCTGTTAAAACTTCAAACATCCTCCCTCTAGGCCCAGGGACTGTGGTGGAAGAAGTGGGCATGTCAGATTGTAAGGGCCAATTTTGAGGGGTGGAATTAGTTCAGAACCTCCAGATCAAGGATGGGCACACAAATACTAAATGAGAGACTTTGCTTTTCAGGCCATGTGGTCCAAATATCCCTCCCAACCATGAAGAATTTCCTGCTTCCCATAATCTTAGAGCTTCCTGAGTATAATTGTTCTCAGTTACGGGGTTTATGCAAATAGAGATATAACAAAAAATTTTCTTGGTCACCACCTTAAGACAAATTACTGAAGAGACTAAACTATTGTGACACAACTAAAGTCTCTAATTTCCTTAGCTTAAATGGTTAACAGTGCTTATGTTTCTTATAATAAATTGCTGCAAGTCTATAACTAAACCCAAGAATACAGTAGCTCAACACTTGTAGATGAATGAATCTTGCAGCCTTGCCTTTGACATTTTTGTTTTTACTCTTATGTTGCCTAGAAGGTTTTAAAGGGTTGATGAGTGCCTGTCCACCTCCTGTCCCATCTGGCCTACAACACTTAATTGGCTGTAAGCCCTTTTTGGCTCCTAAGTCCCCTTGGCCACAAGGGTCCCACTGAGGGCCTGGATGGACCTGGGGCAGGTAGCCACATCACCCTGGCAATGATGGGACTAGTTAAGAGTTTAGACATCGATGCTGCCTCTGGCAGATCTTGGCTAAAGGGGGGAATTGTAAATTAAAATAAAATCTTAAGCCCCCCACCCCAGCTGACTGAATGGACCCCCTCTTAGCCAAGGGGACCCCAGAAATACTCTAAAGGTGAGTTGCTGGCCATGAGAAAGGAGGTCAGACATGCCTCATCATGCCTCTCTCCCTTCTTGGAGATATCCCTTTGTAATACATTAACAGGCCAAAGGGTATGCAAGACAAAGCTTAAACCACACCTGCAGGTCCTCTATTTACTTGACAGATCACTTGAGTCTCTAGTATATGTCTTGTGTCCTGTCTCTGATTAACAGACTTCCTTATCTTAACTTAAAACATTCTAAGCCTTTAGACAAAGCTTCATTTCTTTAACCAATTACAAATCAAAGAATCTTTAAATCCACCTATAACCTGTAAGCCCCACTTTGAGATGTTCCACCTTTTTGGGCCAAACCAATGTATACCTTCCATGTATTGATTTATGACTTTACCTGTAATTCCTGTCTCCCTGAAATGTATAAAAACAAACTGTAACCCAACCATGGTAAGTCCATTTGCTCAAGGCTTCTTGGGTATGGCTCTGGGCCATGGTCCTCAAACTTGGCTCAGAATTAACCTCTTTAAATTATATTACAGAGTTTGGCTTCTTATCCATTGACACAGAAAACTGTGTATGAACACACATGCACAAGGGTTCACACAGGCCCCGAAATTAAGAAGCACAGTTACAAGTTGCATTGTGGTTTTAGAGAATCAGGCACATATGCAGAGGTAGGCACCCAGAGGCAGGCAAAGGGCAGTGGTGAGGGGAGGCTGCAGGACAAGCTAAAAGCTGGCCTGGCTATATAGGCTTGCCTGCCCTCACCTGGTATCAAGTGGATGTACTTTGCTAGGCATCAAATTTGGAACCTAGCTAGTCTTTACCACTTAAAAGAACAGTGCCAGACGCATAATCACATCTTTCCTTTGCTGAACACTCTCTCCATCCCCATAAAAAATAAAAATAGGCAGGCATTGGGTCAGTAAGTGATTTTCTCTATAAATAATTTCTGGAAATATTCTTTTATGAACTTCCTTTTAATATTAGAAGCTCCAAGAAAGAAGGATGATTATTATTATAAAAAGGATACACCAATGAGATGGTTAGTGACAAAGCACAGACAGAGTCCTGGTTCTGCCCCAGGTGTTCCTCACTTGCTGTGCAACCTCAGAGACTTGGTGACCTCTCTTGGCCTATTTTCCATGGATAGAATGGCCTTTGTGAGTGTATGTATGATGCCATGTCTGAAGCTCTTTTTTCTCTAAGTTTATAAGCTGGGAAAAAGCATATAATCCGATGTGCTTCAGAGAACTATTTATAAGATATTCCCCGAGAATGAGAATTCATTACAGGTTCTTTTAGTTTAGAACATTCCTTTAACTGCATGTTTTGGGCACGTGGAGGCATTTCTAATTGCCTGCATCCATAGCACTGAGACCCCTCCTCATTAGCAACTAACAAACACCAAACAGACAGAGCGCAGATCAACACTTCATTTACAAATGCTAGGAACGCAAATCCTGGTGTCAGAACGGGTTTGATCTCTCAGTTATACCCCAGAACAGCAGGCACTGCAGAAAATGTGCCGACGCTGTCAGTACACTGTGCTGCTTCAGTCCAACCACGCAGAGGGGCAGGAATTAACAGGAAGAAATATGGAAACCAAGCAAAGTGTCACTATTTTTAGTACAAAGCCAACGCTGTCCACACCTGTAACGCTCTATGCAGTTCTAGGTGCCAAATCTCAAGGTGAAAGAACGAAGGTGTAAAACACCCCGAGAAGAGAAATGAAAGGACAAGGGAGGAATGGGGCTCCATATAAGGACGTATTTTTAAAAGTTAGGGGCAGACCTACAGAGATTTGGTTCCTGAATCCTAGAATGCTGAAATTAAAGGAAATACCGCAATGCTAACGTTTATACTTATGGGTGAATAAACAAACACACACGCGAGAGTGCCAGGACTCTAACACGCGGGCTGCCTTGAAAGCAGAGTAACGGTAGAGCATGGTAAGCACAGCCACTGGGGTCTTAGACCTCACGAAGGATTGGCTTCTATGGTGAAGTTTAACAGAAAGGGTGACTTAACCACACCAAATAGCAAGAGTGTGGATGAGCACGACACGGTATCATGAACTGGGTCTTATTAAGAAAAGGAAAAAGAAAGAAAGAAAAGAAAGAAGAAAAAGACTGTAAAAAATTTCAACCAATTAGGCAAAACCGGGGCACTACATGTTCTCCAGGGCTTCCCTGTCTAATACGGTAGCCACTGGCCACATGGGGCTAAATATACATAACTTAATTAAAAATTTAAAAACTGGAGAGTCATTTCCTCAGTTCAAGTGCTCAACAGTCACAAGTGGCTAGTAGCTACTTGACGGGACAGCAAGATAGAGAACATTTTCATCATTTCATCGTCATGATGGAACATTTTCATCTCAAGTGGCTAGTAGCTACTTGATGGGACAGCACAGATACAGAACATCTCCTTACAGAAAGTTCTACCAGACAGTGCTGCTCTAGAAAGTAAATCTGACGCAGAGGTGGAGAAGAGAGTGAACTGAAGCACAGACTAAAGCAGGGGTCCCAGAGGGGAGTGTGGTGAAGTTTCTACCCAGCTAAGCCTTACCAAACAAAAGCCCACTGAACGTACCAAGGAGATGAGAGCCTCGAGGTAGTCATGCCAGCACCTGCGGGAATGCTAAGACAGAAATGCCAAGAAGGGACATAAAGCCAGTCTGCAACCCCTGCAGGCCCTGGGTGAGGGAATGCTTCCCAACGCTAGGAGGGAGACTGCAAGAGACACACGGTAACGTTCTCAGACTCACCATGGTCGCTGTAACGCCTCTGCTTCTGGCTTGAGGAAACGCTTCTCTGCACTTTGTGATGAGGAGACTGGCCAGTGCTGCTGTTGAGATCGCTGCTGGGCCTCACCTTAGCAAGTGAAAGACTGCTGCTGGAACTGGAGTCACTAGCATCCAGCTGAGAGAAAATGGGAAAAACAATAAACCACAACACGAACCCAAATGCTTTATTAGGACACTGAACTTCTCTTAACACACAGACCTCTCACTAACAGTTCATTTAGAAAGACGAAGAATCACAATGTTAAAAGATGACAGGCACAAACTCAGGCAAAAGTATTTTTCTGACTGATGGAAAAAGTCATGAAAGGTTATGGATCTAGATCTTCCTTCCAGGCTTTTCCAAATAGCTTAAAAAGGTTCTATTTACTTATTAAGGCTTATTATCTTGAAGTTAAAGCAGTAGCTTATAATGGTCATAGGAGTTAGATTTGGTATTTGCAGGTAAATTTTTAAAAAGATACATCAAATATGTTATATGTATCTAAAAAATGAAAACTAAGAAAATAGTTTACACAAACTGACAATTTACATAAAGGGTATTTCAGCTCTTCCTCTCTGATTACCCTTACCTCTGAAGATTTCCTCCCCAACAACAAATATGTGGCTGTGATTTCGTCGTATTTCATTTTACTAAGAGATTCTTGAATTTCTTCTTGTGAATATCCCATTCCCACCAAAATACCTAAAAAAAAAAAAAGAGTACAATATAGTTTATATGTTTTGTTTGGGTAAGAAATCATTCTGTTACAGGGTAAAATAATTTTCTTTATTTGACCAAAAAATCACACATTTTCTAACACAAATGAGCACTTGTTTCTGAGTTACTGGGTGCTACTGTAGGAAATTACAGTGAGTCAACTTCCTAAATACGACAGAATAAGCTGATTCATCATTATATAACTTGTGCTTAACATTCCATCATTCAAATTTTAGGCACATGCATGAGTCAGAACAGAAATATGTCACTTACACAAACATATGCACACATAAGCATGTAGGCACAGAGTAATTACCTATTCTTTTCTGGTCTGAGATGTCCAGTTCTGGTTCTACAAATGGTTTAAGTTCATCTTCCTCATGCCCTGCATTGATCCACCTGTCCTTCATGATTTGCTGAAAAGGTGAACTGTTCATTAGTAGCATAAAATAAAACATTCCCATATCACAATATTTAGGAAAACTTATTTTCAACATTTTGTTGACTACAGGTCAAAGGATAACTTAAAATAATTTTTTTAATGTCTCAATTCCTGCTCAGAAAGTCCCAGCAAGTATTCAGTATGCCACAAGCTCAGTCCAAAAAATACTCTAAAAACTCTCCAAAGTTATTACTTATTTCTACTCATGTGATTACCTCTAGAGTGCCTCGTTTAATTGGATTTAGCACCAGGAAACGTTTGAGAAGGTTTTCACAGTCTGTAGACATGTAGAAAGGGATTCTGTATTTCCCTCTTAATACTCTCTCTCTCAGTTCCTTTGGGGAGGGAGAGAGGAAAGAAAACTACTGAGTCAACTTTTAGAATAAAAAACAAAAAAACCCCCACTGAAACCCCTAAACTGATATAATGTTAAAAATATAAACCCATATAATTTTATGAAACTCCTTTTAGTTTTGTATAGTACATGGAGGCAGCTGCTTCCTGTACCTTCAGGTTTTGCCCATCAAAGGGAAGCGAGCCACTGACGAGTGTGTACAGGATCACCCCGAGGCTCCACACATCGACCTCAGGCCCGTCGTATTTCTTGCCTTGGAAGAGCTCGGGGGCTGCGTATGGAGGACTGCCACAAAATGTGTCGAGTTTACTACCAACAGTAAATTCATTGCTAAAACCAAAATCTGCTATTTTAATGTTCATATCGGCATCTAACAATAGATTTTCAGCCTAGAGGGAAAACATCAAGACAAAAATAAAATTTAACCAAAATGTAATTAGAACTATGACAAGATTAGGCATTTCATAAAAAAAAGCTTTTTGTAATGATATAAAGTTAATATCTCCTAATTAAGAAAATGAGAACACATTTTTCTAGAGAAAAAAAACAGGAGCCAAATTAGAACTCTTAATTTCATAACATTAATAATAACAGACATGCAGTGCTAAAATAATAATCATTAATTCTAATTTAAACATCAGATGTGCCAAGATAAGGAAAAGGTTTGATAGTTTTGTTTGTTTGTTTCTCAGAGACAGGGTCTTACATTGTCACCCAGGCTGGAGTGCAATGGTGCAGTCACAGCTCACTGCAACCTCAACCCTCTGGGCTCCAGCGATCCTCCTGCCTCAGCCTCAGAAGCTGGGACTTCAGGTGCGCGCCACCACACCTGGCAAATTTTTTATTTTATTTTTCCCGTAGAAGTAAGTTTCACTATGTTGCCCAGGCTGGTCTTGAACTCCTGGCCTCAAGTAATCCTCTTGCCTGGGCCTCCCAAAGTGCTGGGATTGTGGGCATGAGCCACCACGCCTGGCCCTTTGACAGGTTTTTAAATTAAGAATAGTAAGGGGTTTTTAAAAAAATGGGCACTTGCCACAGTTCATAAAAACTGCTAAATAGCTGCAAAATGGCTATTATTGGGGAAGGGGGAATCCCAAACCCCATTCAAGAGAAAAATCACAGTCACTTTCATTTATTTCAACAAATATTTACTATGTGGCTACTATACAACAGACGTTATATTAGTGTCTGGACATATAATGAACAAGACAGATAAGGCCCTGCCCTCAGGAGCTCACGGTTTAGAAGGGGAGGGGCAGAAAGATAAGCAGCTGCCCCAAGACCCAAGTGCTGTGTAACCGGGGAGGTACAAGGGGCTATGGGCCTGGCACTGTAAGGGATGGTCTGCTTCCCACAGGAAGTGAAGTCGAAGCACAAGAAGGTGCAGGTGGTTATAATGAGTGTGTTGATGAGCGGCGTTTCGGGCAGAATAAAGAGTCTGAGAACACACAGGTGAGAGAGAACATGTTTCACTCAAGAAACTGAAAGTGTGTGGGAGAGAGATGCAGAGAGAGATGGCTGGGGAGGTGGTCAGGGCTGAATCACAAAGGGCTGCACTCCAGAAGTTTGGGTTTTCATCCTAAGGGCAATGGGAAGCCACTCAAGAGCGGTTTAAGCAGAGAAATAACAATCTTATTTGTGTTTTTTAAAAAGTCTGTTCTGGGTGCAATGGGGAAAACATACATGAGAAGAAGAGGCAAAATTGGAAGCAGGGAAGAACAGGCAAGAAACTAGTGTCTTAATCAAGGATGAGATGATGGTGTCTGGCCTAGGATGGTGTAACAGAGACAGGAAAGAGTGCGTGAGTGTGAGAGATATTTAGAGAACAGCAGCAAAAGGACCTGGGGACTGAGTGGATGGTAAAGCAGAGGGACACCTGAGGGACATCAGTCACCAGAATGAAAAGTGAATATTCAAGTTCAGGAAGGAAGACGTTAGACTTTGAACTTGCTGCACCTGAGGAGCCTGAGGGATGCTCAGGTGAAGGCGCCCTTTTGTCAGCTGGGCCCTGGACCCTGGGAGAGCACCCTGGCTGCAGGAAGGGACTTGGGGGTCATCAGCACACAGGTGGCCACTGCAGCCAATGGAAGAACATGCATGCACTGGGGTGGCATGTAGAGAAGCAAGCAAGTCAATGACAATCACCTAGGGGTGGGGGTTGGGGGGGTGGGGGTGAGGACCAAGTTAAGACATGGAGTCTAGAAAATGCTTAGAGAAATACGGCCATGAGTGCGAAGAGAGAAAAAGGGTGTATCTGGAAGGGGACCTGGGGTGGAGAGGTTTTTTGGTAAAAAGATGGTATAGATGTGAGCACATATAAATGCTGCTGGTGAGAAGCAAGCAGAGAAGAGAGTGGATGAAAAACTGGAGAGAAAAGAGGCACCGGACAGAGCAAAACCCACAGAGGGAGACAGGACCCAGAACACAGAGGCAGGGTCAGCAGCGGCATCCCCTTTCCTGTAACAAGAGAAGAGGTAAAGGATGGGTGCAGGTGCAGCTGCGTTTGAGGGCCTGCTGGAAAACTGAGGGAGCTTCTGCCTGGTGTTCCCATTTTCTCTCTGAAATAGGAAACCTCATCCTATGCCGGGTGGAGGCTGTGGAACAGTCGCAAATAGGCGCTGCTGTGAACAGGAGATGATGCTGCCTGGAGAAGCAGAAAAGACCGCCAGCTGGCACTGAGAACACTGTCCAGTGTGACCACACATTCCTAGAGGCCCTCATCTCTTTGGCTGTGTGATGACTGTCCTCCAGAGATCAACCACCAACACCTAACTGAAATGTAAAATATTCCTCATAAACTTCACTTGCATTTATTTTTAAGGCTCTACAATAACTTGCTGAAAATGATTTCATTATTATGAGATTTATTTTTGTCGTATGTAATAACAAAATCTAATCTACACCTCACTTGCGTAATGAGAGGATTGAACACATACAAATACAACATACACTTAGGACATTTCTACGCACCTTGAGGTCTCTGTGAACGATCCGTTTCTGATGGCAGTATTGGACTGCAGACACGATCTGAATAAGGAGACATGCAAGGGTCAGTCCTCACAGGTGCAGATGCGTAATGAAGATGAAAATAACTTCGTTAATGTTCACACATGCAAAATGCTCAGTAAGCACTTGAATGTGTGGATTCTAAAAACAATTTTCTCACTCTTTGAACTTTTCAATCTGGAGAAATTCAGGGGTGAGGGCAAGAAGACATAGGTGAGAATGTCCTTCCTGTGCTCTCCAGGTTTAACCTTAAGTCTCTTCTTAGACTTTACCTGTCCACATTCCACTTGTTTTTGAGTCTAATGCCAGGATCCAACAAATCGCCTGGATCTGGAGGACCTGGGCTGCCCCTAGGCCCAGGACCAGATGGCTCTGGTGCAACCTTTCCGTGACTTGTAACCAACTCAAAACCAAACTATGGACAGTTAATAGACTTCAACTCTCTGAGGGTCGGTTTCCTCCTGCTTAAAATGGAAGAAGGAATGTTGTAACCAATGCCAACTATGAAAACTATTAATACCACGTGCACTATTCATGAGGATTCCTCCCACTTTCAGCAAATAGTGTGCGTTAGTCAACTTGCAATTATTCCTGTGGTTAGCACTGTCAATTAAACAACTGTTTTACTGAAATTTCACATTTGCGGGTAACTTTTTTTTTTAAAAGAAGTCTCCTTTTCTAATATTAAAGTCTCATATGCTCATTGTAGAAATTTCAGAAAATACATAAAATACATACAAACATATGCCCGTATTAACACTAAGTAAAGATAGCACCTCTTGTATTTGCTTCAAGTCTTTTCTTTGATATTTTGCATGTATATTTTTAATTTTTGAGATGGGGTCTTGCTATGTTGGCTCAGGCTGGTTTCAAACTCCTGGGCTCCTCCCAGGAGCAATCCTCCCACCTCAGCCCCCTGAGTAGCTGGGATTATAGGTGCGAGCCACATTCTTAAGCTATGAGCAGTGATTTCTAAAGAAGGTTGAGAACCTGGATGTTGTCTAGGTTAAAATATGAATGTTAGCCTAATTCCCTTTCAGTCATATGTGAAAGAACAGAGGTACCAACATTACCAGCCCACCAAGAAAGAAGTAAGTAAAGAAGACAGAGCCAGGAATCTATTCTTTTTCTCTGAAAAGAACAAGAGCTCAACCAAAAAACTGAAACGGCATAAGCAGTAACCAGGCTGGGAATGGTGAAGGGAGGAGGAGGAGGAGAACCCCTCTGCTCATGAATATGGAAAGAAGGGCCTATGCTCCTTGTCATAAACAGGAAAACTTTTTTTAATTTAGTCAAAGTAATGGTAACTTGTAAGCTCCTGGAATGCATGGCAATTAGAAACAGGGAAAAGTAGAAACACCAATATCATGCTTGATTCTCCTTAGGCAAACACCACAGTGAGGAGAAGGGATTACATTAATTCTAAGCACTGTAAATCAAGCCAGTGTTTGTAAAAGCACACACACAAGCCATCTCTCCTGGTCCAACTAATACGTTCCTCAAATAAAGGCTTCAGACTTTCCGCAGAGAATTTAAAATAAAAATCAGAAGCGGGGTGCAGTGGCACATGCCTATAGTCCCAGCTACTGGGGAGGCTGAGGCGGGTGGATCCCTTGAGCCCAGGGGTTTGAATCTAGCCTGGGCAACACAGGGAGACCTCATCTCTTAAAAACACAAAACCAAAACAACAACAAATCCCCAGAGTAATTTCCTCAAGATGTGGGATAGTAAATGCCTAAGTCTTTCTAATGAATTGGGTCCTACCAGGTGGCGGATGGGGCTGGGAAGACATGGAGGAGATCTGCAGCTGTGGGGTTAAAAGCACCCAAGTGTTTCCCTGGAGAGGGTCGGACACAGACATGCTGGTGCTGGCTGACGTTAGCCCTTCCTCACAGTCAATCAACCATATTCACATAAATGTTCGCAAGCCAGATTCATCAGAGTCGGAAGGAATTTAAGTTGTATGAGGCAAAAATATTGACTCTTAGGTGGCTGATTTATAAAAATTAAGAGTACAGTCATGAAAAGGGCCAGATTTGTTTTCTCATAAAAATAGGAGTTTCCTTTCATAGACCACAGAATCAAATATTAGAACTGGAAAGAACTACAGAATTCATCAAGTATAATTTCCTCTTTTTATGGCTAGAAAAGCTGAGGATCAGAGAAGTTACATGATAGCCAAAGTTAGTTTCAACTTTGATGTTTAACAGATTTTAAGTCAAAGTACCATTAGTATTTCTTAAGCTTTTAAACTTAAGCAACAGCAAAAGTTAAGAAACTTGTAAATGAGTCCTTAACTGTAAACATCAGACTAAGCAAATCAAAGGACACACTGTTAAGAGAAACTTGAAAATCAGCTAAGACCATCTTTCCAAATGTGAAACTTTAAGTCTCCTATCTATCAAGACAACCTTATATGTGAATAAAACAAAACTTAAAGGTCCTGAGAGAAATGAGGCCCTGCTGCCATTTCAATGTGGACCTTGTCCTGTGAACACAGAGTTAATTTAAAAGTAGTAAAGCACCTGCTCCTTTCCTTCATCTCAGTCAGGGGTTGGCAAATTATGGCGTATGGGCTACATCTGGCCCATCCCTGTTTTGTAAATAAAGCTTTCCTGGAATACAGTCATGTGCATTCATTTAGTATTGTCTATAGTTGCTTCTGTGCTACGACAGCAGAGTTAAATAGTTGCAACAGAGACTGTAGGGACCACAAAGCCTAAAATGTTCGCTATCTGGCCCTTTACATACATAAAGAGTTTGCTAGTTCCCAGTCTAAATAATAGCACAACATAATGATTACAAGTTTGAGTGCTGCAGTCAGCAGGCCTACATCTCTGAATCTATGGAAGGTCTACTACTTGACAGGCACTGAATTTTGGGAAAGTTATTTAATCTTTTCGTGCCTTAGTTGTCTTATTTTTAGCAAATGGGCACAATACTCCTTAACTCACAAGACTGCTGCAAGATTTACATTTATGTAGGTAAAGCACTCATCCCAGTGTCTGGCATGGTCAATCAATACTACTACTTATTATTAATAAAGACTGAAGAGTTAAGTCACCATCATGCTTAAACCCTGTTCATTAAAACCCGCGTCTCCTTAAAGAGCAAGGTAAAGACAGAGCAAAGAGAAAAATCACCAGTTAACAGATTAAGTTATATTTGGTGTCAGCTCATGTAAGAAAAAACTAATAATGAATTTTGGGATTGTGTCATTCTTCTTGCTAAAAACTTTGAAATGGTTTTAGTTAATGTAATCATAGATATTTTTTGAAAAGCTCTAGATTTTTAAGCCTCAGTAGTCCACAGTGAAAGTTAGGAGTCTAATGTCAACACTACACAGCCAGAATGGCACCCATGGCTACCTCTAGCACAGCACCTCAGGGATGAAGGGCACTTAACACACTTTTGCTGAAATGAATGGCCAATCCCTGCCATCCAGCGAGCCTCCTAAGCATTTACAGAGGCAAACGCTTGTTTGCTTCAGGGTCTGAGCACAGAAACTTTATTAACAAACTAAAGGTGCAATAATTCATACCTGTCTAAATTTAGCTCTTGCTTCCTTTTCCTTCATTCTTCCATGTGCAACCAAATAATCAAATACTTCACCTATAATCGAGAGAAATGAAAGTAAGCAGAAGTCCCACTTCCGAGCATTAGTTTTCCCATAAATTGATAATGTCTCACTTTCAGCAATGCTCTACTTTTTAAATACAGGTATGAAGTTAGCCAGAAACATGTGGACTTTAAACTAAGCTGGCCTTGAGTTCAACTATAGGCATTTAAGTTCACCAATAACATCTTTAAGCTGGAGAAAAGCCTTACACTTAAACTCTCATACGCTTAAATCATATAACTTTTATTTTAAAGGGTGTTTTCAATATGCTTGAATAAACACTGAGCAAGGAAAACTGAAAGTCAAAGTGCATGAAGTTATGTGTGTTAAAGGCACTTCCTGAGTATGTTCATTCATTCAACAAATACATATTGAGGGTCTACAAACAGCCAGGCACTGTTCTAGGCTCTGGGGAAATGTAGCCGTGAACACAGAATAGTCCCTTTCCTCGTGGGGTTTACATTCCAGTAGGAGGAGACAGACAATAAACAAAACAAATCAATATATAATATGTCAGAGGATACCAAGTGCTGTGGAGGGAAAGCAGGGGAAAGAACAGGAGGAGTGAGTGAGAGAGAGAGTGTGTGTGTGTGTGTGTGTGTGTGTACATGCACTTGCCTGCTTGTGTTCTGCTGACTACTTGAGGGAGTGGACAACAGAGTTATCTGGGGTAAGATTCTATAGCAAGTAACGAACAGCAAGGGGGCCATAGGGTTGGAGAAGCATGAGCCACGGCAAGAGTCCTGCAGGCCTTGGAAAGGACTCTGGCTTTACTATTCCAAGTGAGCTGAGAAGCAGAGAAGATGAAAGGACCGAACGCTTTAAAAGATCACTGGCTGCCAGAGGGGGAAGGAGGGTAGGATGAGGGGCAGGGACAGGGAGACCCATCGGGAGACTAGTCCAATAATGGAGCCAAGCCTAAGAGCAACTGGGACGAGAGTGGGAAGCGCAGTGGTGGCGAGAGGTGGGGGCTCAGGACACAGTGAAGGTGAAGCCAGCGGAACTCACGGGTGGACATCTCGGTGGCAGCTTATACAATATTCTTTGAGGAAGAGAGGTGACATTTTGGGGAATGTATTATTAGTACTGCCAACTGCTACTTTATTTTCAATTTAGAATAAAGAAACACCACCTCTGAAATCAACAGAAAAGATTACTAGTTTAGAAAATTAGATATAAAGTGTTTTTGGGAAAGAACATATCTACTTCATACACACAAGGAATACCTCCATCAGCTTCGTGACAACATTCAACTAAAATATTCTGATACTTGAACTGTACATTAATGTCTCTGACTTTGAAACTCTTAACCCTAACTCTGAATAAATAAATTTTAAATAATGGATAGGCATGAATACTTCCATATTACCATTTGTTTAATGATGTTTTAAAAGGCATTACCATACAGTCAATTTATACTACCCAATTCATTTAACTATGATGAATTATGAAGTTAAATGTCAGCTCAGTAAAATGTCAGCATTTTCTAAGCGAATGACCTTTCTATTTGCAGAAAAGTACACAATGTCAAAACAAGTGGTTAATAAGTGAAAACAACTAAAGACATGTGCAGTCATACAGAAAACAGTTTTCACATTAAAAAAATTAATATGTTAAGCTCACTAGCTGTTGTATAGTAACATAAAGTCCAAGTCTGTCAATATAATTTTAAAATATTTTTTCTAAATCCAAATGCAATATAAACCTCTTAAGAGATTTCTGGAACCATAAAGTCACACTCACGACCACTAAGTTATACATCAGGAGTTCAACTTTTAATCAGGAATTCAACCTAGATGTTTCTTTTTATTCCTTATTAAAAATGTATTAACACTCAGATTAAGCAGCTGAACTGAAAACCTCTAAGGCTATTTATTAGAGAGAGAGGGAAAAACAAGCAGCAGCAGCAATGGTTCTCCTGCCCAAGTCAGGGAACGGGCAGCTGGATGGACCCTGGACAGCACAGTTCAGAGAGCCGTTAGTTCTAGTTCAGGTTCTGTAACTAGCTAGCTATGGAACCCTGGGCATAGAACAATCGGAGCTTTACATTATCTGTAAAAACTAGACAGTTGCCCTAGATAATTTCTAGGATTCTTTCTAATTCTAAAATTCTATGATTCGATCAAATCAAAAGGTAGAAGCCTGCAGGGGGATGGGCAGTCAGTTTAATGAAACTTTTCACAAAGGCAAACACATCAACAGTAAAACAGATGTCCTGGAGACGGACAGTGCTTTGTTGAGCTGATTAAAACAAATAGCCCAAGACAATAAACCACCACCACCATCGATTAAACGCTGTTACAACGCTGCTCAATGCACTGAGCTCCCCCCCCCACTGGAGGGCTAGGTCACCAAGCCCACTGTGAAGCTCAGTGTGACATGTTACTTGTCAGGTCAATGAGGGCCACTGGCTGGCTTTACCCCATGTCTGTCTTTCCAAAGCCCACGTTTTCTGTCTTGTCCCTATGTGAGTAATCTCTATAACCTGGGAACCTAAAATAGATGGGAAAGAAAGCCGTGACAGACTGACAAACCACACAGGCTACATGTTGTCAGTGGCTGGCGCTCCAGGCTAGGCAGCAAGCCCACAGTGAGACCCACAGTGGTGTCAAAGGTATGCCTACTAAAACTCATTCTTTCTCACAACAGGTTCACAGTCTCTTATTTAAGGGCTAACTCACTACCATGGGGCTATGATATAACTTTCTCTCTCCAGGTTTTACAACCTGGATCAAAATGCTAATGATAAAATACTACTACTATACTATAGAGTCCAACAGAATACACACCCAGTAGTTTATAATTTCATACATCGAATTCTTGTTTGTTGAGTATCTGCTATGTGCCAGGCACTGTGCTAGAGGCAGGGAACACAAAAAGATAAACAAGAAACCTTCTGCCCTCCACAGACAATGAAACTCACATGTGGTCCAAAAACTACAAGCCCAGCCCAACCTCAACCATAAGATGAGAGTCTTTATAAAAGACAGAAGCTATATACATGCATTTCAGAAAATGTCTACATTTTTACAACCTTACAGGCAAATAATTACCTGTCCTTAATCTTTATTCTAAGGAAAATCTAGTCATAGGTACTGTAACTGTCATTTCTGGCCTTGGGAAAGATGGACACCAATGACATATTAAAATCTGATAAAGAAAAGCATCTAAACCACAGTACACATTTATTTCAAACAGACTAATGCGTTAATACATTTAAAAACCCAAATACTTGGGATAAACAAAATGTGTGTGTTTCACACACATCTGAATACTATTCAGACTTAGAAAGGGAGGAAATTCTGACATGTGCCACAACATGGATGAACCTTGACGACATTTGCTAAAGTGAAATAAGCTGGTCAGAAAAGGACAAATACTGCAATCTGAACAATGAGGTACCTACACTAGTCAAATTCACAGAGTCAGAAAGTGTAATAGAATGCCGGTTGCCAGGAGCTGGGGGAGGGGGCAATGAGGAGTTACTGTTTAATTAGTACAGAGTTCACTTTGGTAAGATGAAAAAGTTCTGGAGATGGACGGTGGTGAGGGCTGCAAAACAATGTGAACATACATAAAGCCACTAAACTGTACATTTGAAAGGTTAGAATGGTAAACTGTATGTGATGTGTATTTTACCACAATAAAAAAATCCAGGGTCTTGGATATGTCAATTAACAAAGCTAATAGTGAAACACTTAATGGCAACGCATAAAATTGCAAAGAATCAGCTTTTTTGACACTCATCCTAGTACATTATGACTTTGGATGTTAAATGAAACTTTTAACAATTATTCATACGGGCAGTGTGGTTGTGTATTCTTTTAAAAGGGAAGAAAGAAAAACCCCCAATAAACATAAATGTTCTTACCTCCACTTGCATATTCCATGATTAGGTAGAGTGTTTTTTCAGTTTCAATGACTTCGAATAACTTCACTGGGGGAGGGGAGAGAATGTACGAGAAAAAGAAACAAACATCTTTATGTACGAGCCATGCACATATAAAGCAACTTTTTCCCTGTTAAAGATTTTAATAGCTGGCTCTTTAAAAAGTGCTTGTAGGGGATTTTATCAAATAGTACAACAACAGAAAAGCTTTTATAAAGGCATGGAATTCCATAACAATCAAGATCATTTCTGGGTACTCAGTGAGACCTTCAGTATATGCTCTGCAGTCTAGCAAGGGCTATCTGTGCTTGCTTCTTCCTCTGTCGTAGTTGTCACTGTCTTGTATTTGCTCGTTGGCCACCGGCCCTCCCACCAGCTCACCCTTTGTACCTTAGGAAAAGTGGTCTCATTTCTCTCAACCTGCAGCAATCGCTCAGATCTACTCGACTCCTACAACTGCACATCCATTCACTTGTCACTATGGCTTTAAGGACATAATTCCACTTCAGACCTTTGTTGCTTGGGAAACTTATCACAACTCTCAAAGAACAAGGTTCCTTTGTTACCAGTCTGAAGCCAGAGATGGAAAGAAGTAGAAGGGATTATAGTGCAATTAACTGAAAAAAACCTTTCCTTAAAGAATGATTTTTAGGAGGTCAGTGTGATTTTGCTACAGCAGTCCCTTGTTACAGATAGAACTTTCTCTTACTGCTAATTCATAAAGCTGGAACACATCAATTAGAAAGATACACATTTTTAAATGAAACTGAAGCAAATCTCTGAAGCTATCAAGTCACTACTGTGTACATCTACTTTATTTTGTTAATATTTAGTTTAAAATTAAATTTACACAAGAGGGGGGGATGCTAGTCATTTATATTGCAGGTGATTTTCTGATGCTTTAATAGAGTATTAGGACAAACAAGTGCCCCACACAGTAGTGAATAAATGTTTGATGAACTCATGAATAAAACCATCGTACCATTCTGTACACTCTGATATGTTCAAATTGCCAAGAAAAACCATTTAAGAAAGTTAAGGCATATGGACTGGTGAAAAGCATACAAACAAAACCTTTCTAATATTCTGATGCAAATTCTGGCTCTTTGGGGAAAACTATTTCAATGCAATTGGAATGTTTAAAAATTTCAATCTATTATCAAAGACACGTCATTTAGTAAGAACTCTAATCAGGGTATAATTTAAGTAACTAAAAGACAAAATAAATATGTGTAACTTAGCTAGTCCTAGGCAGTAGTGACAGAGTTTTTGGTGAAGAGTTGGGATTTGAAATCCAGTGTTGGCTGGCTAGCCCCAAAGGGTGGAAATAAAAAGCAGAGAAAGAAGGTTTTCTTGCACTATCACATTCCTTGTGATTATCCTTCTCTTCAAACGTACTATATTGCACTGATTCTAGGATGTCTATTTTAAGTAATATCCCTGATATCAAGACGACAACTTGGTAGCCTTTTTCTTTCTTAGTAGTATATAAAAAAATAATGCCTTTTAAATGACGGTGGCTTAGATTTGACGAAATAGGGCATAAGCCTTTTCCTTCCCGTGGTTCCGTGTTACTCTTGTATTCCTTGTGCCTGCAGCATTCTTGCCAGGCTAACGCTACCACTAAGTATCACCCTCTCCTTTCCTGCCACTGGTGTTGATAGTAAACTCATAGGGACTGTCTTAAGAGGGATTTCACTCTAAAAATACTATTTTTAGATTGTCGGAGCTATCACTGATACGTAAAAGACATTTTGACATATATATGAAAAGCAGTTAAACAATTCAGAAAGAGCCTTATTATGATATATGTGGCATCAAAAGTTTTCATTGGATGTATATAGAGTACGGTCGGTATTAAGTAATTTGCATTTTCATCTGGTTCTTATAATTACTGTGAGGAGAGATAATTCCTCATCTTTAAACCTATCTCATAGCACCTAGCACAGAGTTGTGCACACAGAGGACACATAAAACAAATCTTTGCTTTATAAAACAATTCCTATCAAAATTCCCTTAGATAGCAAGTATCCCGTCTTTTAAATATGATTCAGTGTACAAATATTTTCTCAGGAACTCAGTCACAGCAAAAAGCATTATACCTTTGAAAATATTAATTCTGACTTCCTATAATTCCCTTCTATATACTAATGAAATAAAACTACATTTTCTAATATATTAAAAAATCTGAAAATTACGGTTATTATGAGTATAGATGTTTCTACTGCATTAAAGCTTTAAATTCAAATTTTTAATATCTAAGCTTTTAACCTGTCTTCAGTAATTTCATAAAGTTAATACAAATGGATCAACAATTTACATATATATTTTATTAAAAGTATACCTGGGGTAGGGCAAGGGAAGGATTCTCTATCACTTCTGGAATACATATTTAGCTTTGCAACATGCTTTCAAGAATGCAATTAGACCCAAAAGTATTTAAAAAAACAGAAAGTACCTATGTTTGGATGATTTAAAATCTTCATTATTCTTACTTCTCTGAAGAGCTAAAAAAACAAAACAAAACAAAAAACAATCCCCCCAATACAAGTTATTAAACATTATATTCCACTGTTGCAATATAAATGTAAATTTTCTCTTAAATTACAAATTCATTGCCAATGTTTATTATTCCACATCTAAGACTAACATGAAAATCTGGAGTAACTCTGAAGTAGCTTTATTAACTATTATCAAATACTTCCATTTATGAAAAATAGCAGAATTCTCAAAGGGGGAGGTACCACACTCTGAACTTTATTTGGCGATCTTGAAAATACAAGAGTAGACTCAGGCAAGAATAGTTTTTTATGATTAAGTTTAGTCTGATTCACTGTCTACCCAGGGGTCCCACTTTTGTGAATCAGAACTTGTATGGTCCCAGTGAATTACACCATGAGCATATTAGATTGATAATTCCAAATAAATCCATGAGACTATTTTGAACAAAAACACCTTGGGAAATCCCACTGGAGATGACAGGTAATTTAGCACGGAGGCTGTGACAGACTGCTACATTAGTGACCCTAATGAGTCACGCCTCATATGTTCATGCTTTTGTGGAGTGCCCGTTTCATACTGACATTAGATGTGGCCATGTGACTTGCCTTGGCCAATGGGACATTAGCAAAGTCAAAGCAAGCAGAGGCTGGATAAGATGTTAGGCATTGCGGGGCTTGCTCTCCTGGAACAGTCAAAGAAGCTGGTCAAGCCTCTGTGAGGACGAAGGGTAGGGTGTAGACAGAGAGACCCACTGTCCTCATTGCATCCAGCCCCTGCCAACCCACCAGCTGCATGCAGCCACACAAGTGAACCCACGTAGGACCTTAAGAAAAATCGCCCTGCCAAGACCAGCAGAGTGGCCCAGCCATCCCAAACAATAAGGACATATAGCAAATTCTCCTTGTATATTCATGTTATAAATTCAGGGAAGGGTCCTATTCTTGTGGCCCGGGTTACTATGACCCAGAAAAACTACAGGATGATAGCGGCCCCCTTATTCACCCCCTTGCAAACAAGAGGACACCAGGAAAAGAAAGAAAAAGATCTTCCAAGGCCTTGCTCTCTTTCTGTGCGGAACTTGGCCACAACCTGACGGACCCAGGATACTACAACCTACAGGGGCGAGGGCTGGGAAAAGCCTTGGCAGAGGAGGGGCAGCTGGCTACGTGGAAAGGAAGCAGGTGAGAGATCACAGGACTCTTGCTGCACTTGTCCCTACACTGTGGCTCCATCTAGAATTGAATCAGCAGCTAAGGGGAGATGGACATGGCTGGGATTTGACATACCTAAGCTATGAACCTCAGCTCAGAACTTAAAAACATGGAATTAGATGAATAACCTTTCCTGTCTAAAATACCGGATCATTTTTAAAGGCAGGAGCCTTTTCTCCTCGTGAATACCTCCTGTTGCTCTTGTGGTCATTCCACATTTTGTGTTCGAGATGAGAGACGGCCACCCACATCCCTGGTAACCATTCAGGCCTGAGTTCTTTTCTAGCTTCCCTCTGTCAAGCTAACACAAAATCCTGTTTTCCAATCCATTATAGTTGAGTTGGTAGCTTCATTTGAATCTCCCAATTACTTCCACAAACCCGCTAAATTCGAAAAGCTCCAATTTGGATACCATATCATACGCTCAGAAGCTGCACTTAGAGTGACACCCTGACCACGGCCATGGCAGCCGTGCACCACGTAGCCCCTGCTTACCCTCCAGCATCAGCTCCCGTCACCCCAACTCCTTTCAGTTACTGAACACATTAATACTAAGTTCTTCCAAATCTCGTCTCCCTTTTCGTCCTTGAAGTCTCAGGCAGAATTCTGGGAACTATCCTTACAGGAGACCACAGCAGGTCTCCTTGGTTTTATATCATGGCCTTCTGTTCACTTCTTCCCTAGAATGTTTCAAGTTGTGATGATACACTTTTGTGCACCTTTTATTACCACCTTGTCGTGCACACGGAGCACGCCTGTCCCCCTTCACTGTACCTGAAGCCACGCCTGGCACACGACAGGCAGGCACTCGTCTGGTAAGTGCCTGCATGGAAGCAGTAACCGCCAAGCGGTGTGCTTTGAGCGGCTCCGCAGCATTCTAATGACCACACTGCCCTTAAATCCGGACAGCAAAATGCTTGTCGCAGAGTTATCACCGTTCTGATGGCTGAAGAGCAGGTCAAATCAAGGCGATCATTTTAAATCCCTACTAGCAGTGCAGTGGAATTGAACCAAAGTGAATCAGAACCAAAGAGCAGGAAAAAGATGGGCTCTTATAGGCACTTAAGGGAGGGAGAGCTCACTTCTAAGACAGCAGGCATCATGGGAGGCACGAGACTTACGCAGGACTTACAAAAGGATGACCATAGTTGAAAATGCGGTACAAGTGCTCTGTGTGTGTGAGCAAAGGTGGGGAGGCGCAACCAATTAAGGTATTTAAGGAAGACCAAGACCAAGGGACCCATTCTGGCCACAGCAGTGTGTCTCCAAGTGTGGACTTTAGGCCACCTGCATCAGAATCACTAGGGGGCCTGTGCAAAGTGCAGGTTCCGCGGTCCTACCTATCACAGATCTGACACGAGGCCTCTGAATCTTACTGTCCAACAAGCACCTCAGGTGTGGTGGTTTTAAAATATGTCCATAAATTCCTCCCCTCAAAAGGCAGAACTTAATAGCCCTTCCTTTGAGTGTGGGCTGGACTCAGTGGCCTGCTCCCAATCAACAGAATATGGCAGAAGCGACGGTAGGGGCTTCAGAGACCGACCGGGTCCTAGAGGAAACTGCAGCTCCCTCCTTGCTCTGACTGGTCACTTGCTCGAGTGTCATCAGGACACTCAAGCACCTCTGTGGATAGGCCCACCTGGCAATGTAGCGAGGCCACGTGCCCACAACTGGTGAGGAACTGCGGTCTCGGCAACAGCCACCTGAGCGCGCCCACTGGACAGCGGACCTGCCAGCCCCAACCAAGTGTGTGGACGACTGCAGCTGTGGTGACATCCAACCCAAACCTCTGCAGACAGCCTGCGTCACAACTACCCAGCTAAGTCACTCCAAACTCCTGACTCTCAGAAACTGTGAGATGATAAGTGTTCTGTCTAGAAGTTGCTAACTTCTGGAGAAATTTTTTTAAACAGCAGTAGATAATACACTACAGACACCACATTAAAGTCTGACAACCCCTGAGTTACAGCAGAGGGCACAGCAGGAGTGCACTGCCAAAGCACCAAGGGGAGATGGATGGGACCAGATAGGGATGACGGCAGAAGCTTAATTCCGTAGGCAGAAACAGCAGCCAAAGACACCCCAGTAGAGCAGTGTCAGGATGTCACCAAAATAACTTTACATATTCACCTCACTATCAGAATTATGCATTAGGCAGAAATGGGCAAAACTGAGGCAATGAACTCTGTGCTAAGTTAGACGAGGAGGACGGGGAGGAAGCAGCAGCCAACAGTTATCAAGTGCCGGCTGTGTCTGAAGCACAGAGCCAGTGGCTTCGCATCTATGATCTTATCTAACTTAATCTTCACTACTCCACTGGAGATGACGTGAATATGATCATCTCCAATCTACAGAGAAGAAAGACTGTGACAGGTGAAGAAGCTTGTCCAAACCCCCAGTTAGTACGCGCTGGAGCCAGGATTCCGACTCTGAGACGTCTGACTCCAAAGTCCATGCTCATCTCAGGATTCCACACTGCTCCCTGAGAAATTTCCAGTTAAAATAATTGTCAAATTATAAGATGCTGATATAGAAAAGTCCAGAGTAACAGTTGGGCACTGAAATAGAACTTTTTAAAAAGTTGACAATGTGCATCAAAGTGAAAACCGATTTTATAATCTGTGAACCTGATGGCTGAAGACAGTTAAACCTGGAAAGGAATAACTCATTGAAAGGAAAACATGAGCTTTAAGGAAAGTCCCGTAAGGACCATACAACATATTTTTAATAAGTTTTGTTATCACAAAAGGACATTTCAGTAAGAGCAATGCACCTCATTTCTACTTTTTTTTTTTTTTTGGAAACAGGGTCTTGCTCTGTCACCCAGGCTAGAGTGCGGTGGCACAATCACAGCTCACTGTAACTTGGGCTCCTGGGCTCAAGGGATCCTTCCTCCTGGGTCTCCCAAAGCACTGGAATTATAGGCAAGAGCCACTGTGCCTGGTCTAAAGATTTTTTAAGATTAGGAAACAGAAAGAAATCAGAAGGAGCCAAATCAGGACTGTAAGGTGTATGCCTAATGATTTCCCACTGAAACTCTTACAAAATTGCCCTTGTTTGATTAGAGTAATGAACAAGAGCCTTGTAGTGGTGGAGAAGGACTCTATGGTCAACCTTTCCTAGGCATTTTTTCTGCTAAAGCCTTGCCTAACTTTCTCAAAACACTGTCATAATAAGGAGATGTTGTAGTTCCTTGGCCCTCCAGAAAGTCACTTGCTGACTTCGTTTGTGATTTGATCAAATTTTGTGTAGTGGTTTGCTTTGCTTCTTTTCTCTTTATCTTTTTTGTGGTCATGAGGCTTACATAAAATATCTTATGGTTATAACAGTCTATTTTAAGGTGATAACAAGTTAACTTCAATCATAAACAGAAATTCTACATTTTTACTTCTCCCTCCCCACATTTTATAATATTGATATTACAATGTACACCTTTTTATATTATGTATCCATTAACATAGTATTGTAGCTACAATTATTTTTAATATTTTTGTCCTTTAACTCCTATACTAGAGTTAAAAGGGAGTTATGAACCACTATTACAGTATTAGAGTATTCCGAATTTGACTATATACTTTTGTTTGCCAGAGAGCTTTTGATGTTCACGTTTGCCTGTTACTAATAAGCATCTTTTTGTTTCAACTTGAAGAACTCCCTGTAGCGTTTCTTGTAAGTGGATCTAGTGGTGACAAACTTTCTCTCCATCTTACCTGAAGAAAAGCTTTGCTGGGTATGAAATCCTTGGTTGGCAGGAATGGGTTTTTGTTCAGTACTTTGACTATCATCCCACTCTATCCTGGCCTGCAAGGTTTCTGCTGAGAAACCACGTACAGCTTTATAGGGTTCCCTTGCATGTGAAGAGCTGCCTTTTTCTTGCTGCTTAAAAAATTCTCTCTTTATCTTTGACTTTTGATAATTTCATTATAATTTGTCTTGATGAAATCTTCCTTGGGTTGATCCTGTTTGCAGATTCTTGAACTTCATGAACCTTGAGGTCCACATCCCTCTCAAGATTTGAATTGTTTTTAGCCATGATTTCTTTACATAAGCCTTGTTCCCCTTTCTCTCTTTTCCTTGCAAAACAGCCATAATGCACATATTAGTTCACTTGATGTATCCCAAAAATCCTGTAGGCTTTCTTTATACTTTCATTTTTTTTTCTTGTTTATGTTCTGACTGGATAATTTCAAGTGACTTGTCTCCAAGTTCATAGATTCTCCCTCCTGCTCTATTTAGTCTGCTGCTTGAGCTTTCTATTGCCTTTGTCCTTTCGCCCATTGTGGTATTCAGCTCCAGAGTCTGTCTGGTTCATCTTTATTGTTTTTGCCTCTTTGCTGAACTCATTTTTTTCATGTATTGCTTTCCTGACTTCTTTGAGTTGTCTATCTGTGTTCCCTTATAGCTTGTTGAGCTTCCTGAAAACAATTATTTAGAGTTCTTTGTCCAGTGATTTGTATATCTTCATTTTGGGAGGGTTGATTACTGCAAATCCACTGTGTTCCTTTAGTGGTGTCATGTTTTCCTGAATTTTCATGTTCCTTAAAGTCTTGCATTGCTGCCTTCACATGTGAAGAAGCAGTCACATCACTGAGTCTTCACTGAATGGCTCTGGAAGAGAAAGACCTTAACCAGACAGCCTGGCTAAGGATTCTGGGAACCTCTCAGATCTTTCCTATAGTTGCAGCTGCTCCACTGCTCTTGTTCTCTCTTGGGGGTGGGGTGGGAGAAGTCTTAGGATTGTATGTCTTCTCTATATCCAACACCAGAGTGGGTGCTGAGACCTTTCCATGTATTTTCCCTAACGCAGTGCCCTGAAGTGTTCAAAGTTAAATGCCTTCTCCCAATCCAATGGAGTCAAGCTGGCTGTCTGCATGTATTTGTACAAGATCTGCAGCGGCTTCTGTGTGCCATATGTGAGGATGCGTGGAGGGTGCTACCTGTGGGAGAAATGGGGTACATGGGGTGCTAAGGGCACACATGGGATAGCTGGAGGGGTGTCCACAGGTGATGCATCCTACAAAGTTTGAGGGCAGGAATCCTGGTGGACTCTATGAGGTAGTTATTGGAAACTATGGCTCTTTGTTGAGTTGTGTGCCCTAGCTGATGTGAGCACTCACCACTTTTCCTTGCTCCTAGCTGCCACCAAAATATTCATCCACGCTGATCCCCTCAGTGTTATGGTGGGGTGAGAAAAAAATGGGCCACTTGGGCAGTGTCCTACACATATGCTTTTCCCCTTCAAAGAAATCACAGGCTGAAGGACTCTCTCTTGGCAATGAGAAGTACTACCTTGGCAGAGGGTTAACACAGGTAAAGTGAAACTGTTCTTCTTACCCTCTTCAATGAACCTATTCAAAGATTTTTTTTTACTGCAGTGGTGTGGATGCCTGGAGCCCCACAAAGGTAATCTCATCTGTGGGTGGTTGTCAAAATTGTTGTTTCTATGAGGAGGATGAGGGCTGAAAACTTGTATTCTGCCATTTTTCTGATGTCATGGTGGTAGGGCATGTTGAGAATAGGGGAAACTGTACATGTGGTGGGGCATAGGGTATATGGGAAATCTCTGTACCTTCCTCTCAATTTTGCTGTGAACCTAAACCAGTTGTAAAAAAATAAAGTCTTAAAATGGGCGCATTTTCATTGAATGTAAATTATATCTTGGTAAATGTAATTTAAATAAAAAAGTATATCAATTCTGTTTGATATTTGTGGCAGAATCCCTTATAGGAGGTTGTCTTAGTCTGTTTGTGTTGCCATAAAGGAATACCTGAGGCTGGCTAATTTATAAAGAAAAAAGTTTATTTGGCTCCTGATTCTGCTGGCTGGAAGACTGGAGATTGATGAAAGCCTCAGGATGCCCACGTGTGCAGAGACCACATGGTAAGAGAGGAAGTAAGAGAGAAGAGGGAGGTACCAGGCTCTTTTTAACAACCACCTCTCCCAGGAACTAATAGAGTGAAAACTCACTCACTACTGTGAGGATGGCACCAAGCCCTTCATGAGGGATCTGCCCCCACGACCCAAACACCTCCCATTAGGACCCACCTCCAACCCTGGGGATCACATTTCAACTTGAGGTGTAGAGGAGACAAATCCAAACTACAGCAGAGGTATTGTGTACTTCCCAATGCAGCAGCATCATGAGGTGCACTGTTCCCCGCACTTTTTAAGTTGCTATTATTTATAAATTATTTTTATTGTGGTAAAATACACATAAAATTTACCACCTTAACCATTTTTAAGTGTACAATTCAATGGTGCTAAGTACAATCACATTGTTGTGGAACTGTCACCACCAGCCACGTCCAGAACTATTTTCATTTTGCAAAACTGAAGCCCACAGGTCGAGGGCTCAGTCCCACAAGACTGCCCCACTTCAGATTCCAGCCAAAAGTCTGGGCCTCCATGACTTCTGACCAATCAGCTATAAACTGCGGTTCCCATGACCCCCTCGCTAGGTGGGATTAACTTGCTAGTTCAGCTCACAGAAGTCAGGGAAACACTTTACTTATATTTACCCACTATTACAAAGGATATTTTAGAGAAGAAAGATATACAGCCAGATAAAGAGAGACACAGGCTGAAGTCTGGAAATGTCCTGAGCACAGGAGCTTCTATCTGCATGGCGTTGGGTGCGTTCTCGTTCACCAGCTTGGAAGATCTCAGAATCCAGTCATTTTGGGGTTTGTTGTTGTTTGTTTGTTTGTTTTGAGAAAAGGTCCTGCTCAAAAGGACAGTGCTCAAAAGGTGCAGTGGCATCATCATATCTCACTGCAACCTCACACTCCTGTGTTCAAGCGATCCTCCTGCCTCATTCTCCCTAGTAGTTGGGACTATAGGCATGTGCTACCATGCCTAGCTAATTTTTATTATTATTATTTTGTAGAGATGGGGTCTCACTACTGCCCAGGCTGATCTCAAATTCCTGGCCTCAAGTGATTCTCCTGCCTTGATCTCCCAATGTGCTAGGATTACAGGTGTGAGCCACTGTGCCCAACCCATTTTGGGTTTTTCTAGCGGCTCCACTATATAAAATCATTGGCCATTGGTGATCAATTCAACCTTCAGGCCTCTCCCTTCCCCAGGGGTGGAGGGTGGAGCTGTGAGTTCCAACGCTGTGATCACATGGTTGATTCTCCTGGAAACCAGCCCCCACCCTGTGGTTATCTAGAGACTTTCCAAAATCACCTCATTAACATAAGCTCAGGTGTAGTTGAAGGGGCTTGTTATCTATAACCAAAGGTGTGTGTTTCACCTTTAACACTTGGGCTGTTCCAGAGCTGTTCCAGCAATGGAGGATAAGAGGCCAAGTATTTTTGCAAAAGATACTCCTATTGCTCTAGAGTCTAGTCGATTAGGCAATTATAACAGTTGAGGATCTGTGACGAGGAACCATGGATGAAAACCAAGATACATTTTTCTTATATAATATCACAATGTGTTTCCATTCTTTTCTGTTTTCTTTCATTTTTACAGCAATGGTTTTTAGTTTTCATTACACAATCTTTTGCTTCCTCGGTTAAGTTAATTCATGAGTATTTTATTCTTTTTGATGTTATTGTAAGTGGAATTGTTTTCTTAATTTCCTTTTCAGATTGTTCATTGTAAATGTATAGAAATGAAACTGATTTTTAGTGTATTGACTTTGGATCTTTTGACAGGTGCTCCTTGACTTACGATGGGGTTACATCCTGATAAACCTCGGGTCGTAAATGCATTTAGTAGACAGAACCTACCAAATATCATATCAGTAGCTTAGCCCGGCCTAACGTAAATGTGCTCAGAACATTTACATTAGCTTACAGTTGAGCAAAGTCACCTGGCAACACTGGAAGCTGTAGACTATCAATTGTTTACCTTTGTGACCGGGTGGCTGACTGGGAATTGTGGCTCTGCTGCTGCCCAGCATCACAAGAGAGCGTCACACGCTGTATTTTGCTGGCCTGAGAAAAGACTGAAATTCAAAATCTGAAGCATAGTTTCTACTGAATGCACATAGTCTTCACGTGTGGCTGAACCGTCATGAGTCAGAGACCATCTGTGCTTTGCCAATGTCATTTATTAGTTTTAACATTTTTTGTGTGTGGAGTCTTTAGGGCTTTCATGTATG
>JAKFHU010001605.1:0-10586 GCA_023783475.1 Daubentonia madagascariensis
CGCAGAAAGTGGGATAATGGAAGTGAAATGTTTCATGAAACAATTAAATTCCAGAAAGAATATAAGTTAAAATGTGAAACTACTTCCCTGAAAAATATCAGAAGTTTCATGGAAAGCAAGTTCAGAATTTCTTTATTCTATTTCCTTGCGACTTATTCATTTATTCGCATTGAGATGCCTACCTAAGGAATGGCTCATAGCAGACTCTTTAGAATTGTCTGCTTCTGCAGAGACATCTCATGGGAGTTGAACATACCAACGGTGAAGGAATGCCATTTCCTCAAAGCGGGAATGCAATCCAGATAAGCTACTCAAAGGAAACATCTATTTCCCAGATGAGAATGTTGAGGATCATTTTAATCTGTGGTAGAGCAGTATTTGTGTAACTTCGTTCAATAGATTTAGCAAGGTGCCAACACTAAGCTATTGGTGCAAAGTGTACACTAGGTGAAGTGATAGAAGGATCCGAGGATCTTGGTAATATTATCAGTCTTCTCGTTGCAGAAGGTCTGTAGTTGCGTACAAAGCGGGGGTTAGTCGTGCGGGAGCATTAATTGAATAGCGGTTGACAGCATTTAATTCTGAAAACAAGCAACTAGTTATCAGTTTTATAGGTTTTTCTTCAGGCCTCCTAGGGAAAGATGATGTTCTCAATGTTTCTACTTAAGGCCTCCAGACAAGTCCAAAGAGATGCTCTCTTAGAGATAGATTCGTTCTCTATGGGAGATCTGAACTCTTGGGATAGTCTGAAGCATTTAAGGAAGGAAGTATTTTAGTAATGTAGAAAGTAAAGTCAGATCACTTTTACAAGGATATCCTACAGTCAGTGACACAGCATTGACAGGAACCAGTACGTCAATGGCACTGGGAAGTTGTTGTTCGGCGAAGTCAGGTACTGTCACATATGTCGAACGCAGTCAAGAAAGGGAATGTGTGAATGGTTACCTGGCTTAAATGTACTTAGGCAAGGAAAATTTACATGGTACCTGTATGTCAGTTGTTTACTAACTAGTGGAAACATAAGAGTTGTCTTCGTGTTACAGAAATGTACCAAGATTTGCTTCTGCACCGGTCTCGATTAAATCGTAGTTTCTCAGGTAGAGATTTGGACAGTGGGTCAATGGCATGGGAAACATCAAATCAGAACAACCATTTGGAGAAAGCAGCTGGAAGTTAAATTGTGTCAGGATTGCCAAATCGGTAGAAAACCATGTCCAGTTTGTTCCACTCCTTCAAGAGTAGCAGAGGTCACATGGAAAGCTTCCCTATGGAAGTGTGCACAAATACGCTTGTAAAGCCATATGCACGGGTCACACTTCTGAGCTCTAAATGGAGAAGAAGTTCAATTTCGTACGAAGCGGGAAAAGAAAAGAAGAACATAAAGAAGTTCCCAGGTAAAACAGTTTACTTCCCAGGAAGAATGCCGCTAGCTCTTCAGTTTGGTACAGTTTTGCTGAAATATCTGGACGGAAGTAGTAGGTCCCGGCGGGTTCCCTAGGGTTCCATCAATAACAGAACTCTCATGGAGATGCTTCTTCAGGATGTGTACAGCGTGTCGGGTTGCAGAAACATATTCTCCACTGATACATCCAACAGACCCCAGTGCCGAGAATGACATGTCATAGCACACGGGCAAATTGCCGAAAAAGCTGCTGCTAGTTAAATCACATCTATTCTCGGTGAAAGGGCAGGTAGATGACAACGTGCGTTAAGCACTGCTTAGATACGTTTATGGAAACCGTACTGTCAGTTTGCTCTCACGCTCTTCCAGTAGCAAACGTTGTCAACCAGAGAATAATCTCTGAGGAAGTGTGCTGATTTTCTTTGTAGACGCAGATTCTCTGGTCCTTTAGGAAAAGCATTTCGTGGGAGAAAGTATGCAATTTCGTACCAAACGGGTCAGTGGAGAAAATAAAGCTGTTGCTAGCGGAAACACATCTCACCTCTGAAAGAAAACAGGTAGATGATTCATTGTATGTAGGTTCGCTTAACTCTCTGTAGGGAAATATTCTTTCTCTTTGTTTTCAACGTGCTTCCTTAAGGAAAGGAATTCTCATGGAGATGTGTATGGTAGGAGTGTACTTCATTTCTGTGGAAGACCTGGAGTCTCTGGTCATCGTTCCAAGCATTTAAGAGAAAGAATGCCATTTTCATAGCAATGGGGTAAATGGACATTCTAAGCCATTTCAAATGAACATCCTTGTATTCTACCACGGAAAGCAGCTAGCTGTTCATTTTGATACAAGTTATCCTAAACTCTGTGTATGGAAGCAGCATGGACAGTCTCTTCACACATGCTGGTGATTTGAAACACTATTCCCATTTCAGGCATCTCATAGGAAGTTGCTGCGTGTCAGATGAAGACCCGATTCACGGGTAATATGTCTCAGCTTCTAAGTATGGAGGAAGGCCCTTTCAACAATGAGTTGTTCGAGGACATAACGTGTCTCAAGTGAACAGACTTCCCTGTATGAAAGAAGCAGCTACATGCTCAGTTGTGTACGGTGAGGTTTACCTGTGTATGGAAGCCTATATACAGTTTGGCCTTCATAGCCCTCTACTAGGCAGTGTTTCTCACAGAGATAAATCTTCAAGGTTGTGCATGCCTTCATGATTAGAGCCGGATTCTCTGGTAATTCTCAAAGAATCCGTGGGAAAAGACGTGTTCGTAGCAAGTGGGTCAATCAGCAAAGTAACATGTCCCAAAGCCCGGACGCTTCCATTCTCAAAGAGAAAACAGCTAGAATTCATCTGTGCTAGGATTGCATAAATCTGTGTATGACAGCCAAATGACAGTTTATCTCACTTGCTTCAGTAGTAAGTCACAGAGAAAATCATCCAGCTGGAAAAGTACGGTGTTTCTTTGTAGAAGCAGATGCACAGGTCACTCTCCTAGGCCTCTAAGTGGAGAAGTAGTGAAATTTCGCAGAAAGTGGGAAAATGGAGAGTGTAAAGTTGTCTCATGGTAAAACAATTTAATTCACGGAAAGAAAACATCTAGACGCTCAGAGTGGTACAGCTCTGCTTAAATCTACGTATGGAAATATAATGTACAGGATTTTTTTTTTCCCCTTGGCTTCCGTAAGTAAAGGATTTCTCATAGAGCTGCTTCCCCAGGTTGTGTACTGCATTTCCTTTGCAGGATCCCATTGCATGCTGCTACTTGCAAGATACCAAGTGGAGGGGATGGCATTTTCATAGCAAGCGGGGAATTTGACAATATAAAGCTATTTCAAAGGAAGGCACTCCTATTCTCCCAGAGAGAAGAGGTCCATGGTCAGTTGTGTTGAGGATTTTTCAAATCTGGGCATGGAAAGCAGTATTTTCAGTGTGTCCTCAGTTCATTGAATAGCCAAAGTGCCAAACAGAGAAGCATCTTTGTGGAAGAGTACTATCTGGATGATGATCCAACTCTCGGGTAAGAATTCAAGGCTTCTCATTGCAGAAGGTCTGTCATTTCGTACAAAGCGGGTTGGTGGAGAAGCTAAAGTTTGTTTTCAGTGAAAACACTTCTAATCTCTGCAAAAAGCAACTAGGTGATCAATGTGTATAGGTTTGCTCAGTCTCTCTGTGAAAGTCTGATATTCTGTTGGTTCTCACAGGCTACCATGATTAAAATAAGTCAAAAGGATGCGCATTTTAGAAGCGCAGTTCGTCTTTCTGTGGAAGAACTCCAATGTTTTGTGATAGTTCCGTGCTTCTAACGGGAGAGGAAGGATATTTGGTAC
Organism: Daubentonia madagascariensis; assembly: GCA_023783475.1. Lineage (NCBI taxonomy): Eukaryota > Metazoa > Chordata > Mammalia > Primates > Daubentoniidae > Daubentonia > Daubentonia madagascariensis. The sequence continues at coordinate 3,729 of JAKFHU010001605.1, forward strand.
AAAGCAGGAAAGTAGACCATAGAAGACCATTCAAAGGAATATACCTCTACTCTAAGAGAGAAAGCAGCTACAAGTTCAGATGTGCACTGGTTAGCTTAACTCTGTGTGAGGGCCCAAAAGTACAGTCTGTCCCACAGATTTGATCAGGAATACGCGAGTCCACAGAATCAAGTTGCCCGAGAAGTGGTGTCGATTTCGGTTGTAAGTTCTAGATGGACTGGTAACATGTCTAAGCTTCTAAGGAAAGGGGGAAGAGGCATTTGCTAAAATTGGTTAACCTGAGGCATAAGAGTGTCCCATGAAAACATTTCTATTCGTGAAAGATAGCAGCTGGCGTTCAGTTGTGTCCTGGTTGGCTGAACTCTTTCTATGGAAACATTCAAAGAGTGTTGTCTTTGTAGCCTTCTACCCGTAAGTAGTCTCATAGAGATGCTTGTTCTGAAGAGTCCATGCTTGATTGTAAGCCGAAAATCCGAGGATTTCAACTTCTAATGAACAAGAATGACCCTTCGTAGCAAGAGGTCAATTGTCAGGATGAAACATGTACAAGTCGAACACTCCCATTCTTGAGATAATAGCTGGAAATTCACTTGTGTTCAGGATTCGACAAATCTGTGTATAGAAAAAAAATGTCCAGTTTGTTCTCACTTGTTTCGATGAGTAGCAGTGGTCGCATGGGAAGCTTCCTTATGCTAGTGTACACACATTCGCTTGTAGAGCAGAATTCACGGGTCACATTTTGCAAGCTCTAAGTGGCAGAAGATTACAATTTCGTGGGGAAGGGAAGGAAATGGAGACTAAAAGTTATTCCACATCGAAGACAGTTTAATTCTCAGGAAGAAAACAGCTAGATGTTGAGTTTGTACAGTTTTGGCTGAATCTCTGTATTGAAGTACCAGGTCCTGTTTTGGCCCTAGGTTCCACCAAGAACAGAAGTTCTCATGGAGAGCTTCTTCAGGATGTGTACAGCGTGTCGTGTGCAAACACATTCTCCGTTCATATTTCTAACAGACTCTTTACAGAGAGAAATGACGTTGTCGTGGCACGCAGGCATTGGCCTATATAGAGCTCTTTCAAAGTAAAACACATCGCTGTCTGGCTAAGGGCAGGCGATGACCGCTTGTGTTCCGGACCGTTTAGATATGTGTTGGAAAGCATTATTGTCCGTCTGCTCTCACACGCTTCGAGTAGCAAACATGGCAAGTAGATGAATCCCTGAGAAAGTGGAGCCTCTTTTGTCTGTAGAACAACCTCTATGGTCCTTTTCTCCAAGCATTTAAAGGCAGAGAGTGTGTCATTTCGACCAAATGGGGTTTGTGGAGAAAATAAAGCATTTCCAGGGAGCACAGCTCATCCCTGAAAGAAAGCAGGTAGATGATCCGTTGTATGTAGGTTTGCTTAAGTCTCTGTAGGGAAATATTCTTTCTCATTGTTTTACATGCTTCCTAGGTAAAAGAATTCTCAAGGAGAGATGTAGGTAGGAAGTGTACTTCAATTTCTTGTGGAAGAACTGGATTTTCTGGTCCTATTCCAAGGCTACTAAGAGCAGAAGAATGCATTTTCTAGTGAGGCATGTTATGGGACAACAATGCCATTTCAAATGAAAACCCTTCTATTCTATAAAAAAAGCAGCTAGCTCTTCAGTTTACACCAGTTCTCCCAACTCGATATGGAAGCAGAATTGACAGTCTCTTCACACATGCTGTGATTGGAAAAACAAGTCCCATTTTTCAGGCATCTGGTAGGAAGGGTGCTGCCTTTCAGACGGAGACCCAGATTCACTGGTGACATGTCTCAGCTCTAAGTGCAGATGGAGGCAATTTTTTAAAAAATCGGTGGCTTGAAGATGGAACAGGTCTCAATGAACAACGTACCACTGTATGAACGATCCCAGATAGATGCTCAGATTGTGTACAGGTTTGGCTAAACCTGTGTATGGAAGCCTTATCCAAATTAGTCTTCATAGCCCTCTACAGAAAAGTTTCTCACCAGAGATATTTCCAGGTTGTGCATTCCTTCATGTTTAGCACCGGATTCTCTGGTAACTACCTCAGAAGCATCTCAGTGGAGAATAGGTCAAGTTCATAGCAAGCGGGTCCGTTGTCAAGTAAACTTGTAACTAAGGTCTAAACACTTCCATTCTCTGAGATAAAGCAGCCAGAATATCATCTGTGCTCAGGATGCTTAATCTGTGGCATCCAAAATGTTCTCATTGCAGGCCAAAAAACTCAGGCGTACAGTGTTCTCTCAACTTGCTTTAAGGTGTTAAAAATTCACAAAGAAAAGCATCCAAATGGACTGTACAGTGTTTCTTTGGTAGACGCAGACGAACTGGCAACTTTTCTAGGCCTCTAAGTGTGAGAAGTAGGAAATGTCGCAGAAGTGGATATGGAGAGTGTAAAGTTGTTTCAAATGTGAAAAACAATTAAATTCCCAGAAAGAAACTATCCAGACAGTTAAGAATTGAACATCGTTGCTTAAAATCTCTGATGGAAATTTTCTACAAGATTTTTTTTTCCCTTGGCTACCATAAGCAAGGAATTCGCATAGAGCTGCTTCTTTAGAATGTGTCCTGCATTTCTTTGCAGGACCCCCTTTTTCTGGTGCTACGTGGCAAGATACCAAGTGAAGGGGGATGCCATTTCCATAGCAGCGGGGAATTTGGCAACAGAAAAGCTTTTCAAGGAAAACAATCCCAAATTCTCCCAGAGAGAATAGGTCCATGAGAGTTGTGTTGAGGATTTTTTAAATCTGTGGTCAGAAGCAGTGTTTCAGTGTGTCCTCAGTTCATTTGAATAGCCAAATGCCAACAACACAGCATCTTGGTGGAAGAGTACTAGAAGGATGAAGAGCCAGGATCTATGGTAATATTTAAGTCTTCAAGTTGCAGAAGGTCTGTAGTTGCGTACAAAGACGGGTTAGCGGAGAAAATAAAGTTGTTGTCGGTGAAGCACTTTCCCATATCTGAAACAAGCAACTAGTTATCAGTTGTTAAGGGTTTGCTTCAGGCTCTCTGGGAAGATGATGTTCTGATGGTTTCACGGCCTCCATAAGACAAGAAGTCACAAAGAGATGCTTACTTTAGAAGAGCACTTCGTTTCTGTGGAAGATCCTGAATTCTTGTGATAGTTCTGAGCTTCTAATGGGAAAGGAAGGTATTTTAGTAGATTTTAGGAAGTAGAACATGTACAGCATTTTCACAGGAATATCCTTCTAGTCTAAGAGAAAGCAGCTACAAGTTCAGATGTGCCTGGGGAGCTTAAGTATGTCTGACGGCACAGAATGTACAGTCTGTTTCCCACATGATTGGATCAGGAACGCGAGTCACAGAATCAAACGTCCGTGAGGAAGTGTGTTGAATTTCAGGTTCGAAGCAGGTTGACTGGTAACATGTCTACCTTCTCAAGAGCAAAGGAAGGGGAATGTTGTGAAAAACGGTTACCTGGTGCTCATAAGATTTTGCCAAGTGAAAACCTTCTACTCAATGACAGATAGCAGCTGTATGTTCAGTTGTGTCCGGTGGCTTAACTCTGCTAGCACGGAACATTACAAAGAGTTTGTCTTCGTAACCTTCTACAAGTAAATGTTTGTCTCAGAGATTGGTTCATCAGGACCAGTCCGGTCTTCTGATTTGTATCACGATAATACTGGTAGGAATTTTAAAGCCCTTCTAGTGGTAACTAAGGACATATTGGAGCAAGGGGTCAATTGGCATGGAAACCATACACAAACTCAGAACACTACCATTTTCTGGGAGAAAGCACTGGAAGTTCAAATTGTGTTCAGGATTGCACAAATATGTGTATGGAAAACCAATGTCCAGTTTGGGTTTTCACTCCTTAAGAGTAGCAGAGGTCACATGAAAAGCCCCTATGGAAGTGTGCACACATACGCTCTGAAGCCATATGCACGGTGTCACACTTCTGAGCTCTATTTTGGGGAAAAAAGTTCAATCTTCGTACAAGCGGGAAAAAGAGAACATAAAGAATTCCCAGGTAAGACAGTTTACTTCCGCAGAAGAATGCCGCTATGCTGTTTAGTTTGGTACAGTTTTTGCTGAAATATCTGGAAAGGAAGTAGTAGGTCCCGCGGGTTCCCTAGGGTTCCATCAATAACAGAATCTCATGGAGATGCTTCTTCAGGATGTGTACAGCTTGTCGGGTGCAGAAACTATTCTCCACTGATACATCCAACAGACACAGTGGCCGACGAATGACATTGTCATAGCACACGGGCAAATTGCCTGAGAAAAAGCTGCTGCTAGTTAAATCACATCTATTCTCGTGGAAAGGGCAGGTAGATGTACAACGTGGCTTCCGCACTGCTTAGATACGTGTATTGGAAACCGTACTGTCAGTTTGCTCTCACGCTCTTCCAGTAGCAAACGTGTCAACCAGAGAATAATCTTCTGAGGAAGTGTGCTGCTTTCTTTGTAGACGCAGCTTCTCTGGTCCTTTCGGCAAAGCATTTCGATGGAGAAAGTATGCAATTTCGTACAAACGGGTCAGTGGGAGAAAATAAAGCTGTTTGCTAGCGGCAAACACATCTCACCTCTGAAAGAAAACAGGTAGATGATTCATTGTATGTAGGTTTGCTTAACTCTGTGTAGGGAAATATTCTTTCTCTTTGTTTTCCACGTGCTTCCTTAGGGAAAGGGAATTCTCATGGAGATTGTATTGGTAGGAAGTTGTACTTCATTTCTGTGGAAGACCTGGAGCTCTGGTCATCGTTCCAAGCATTTAAGAGCAGAGAATGCCATTTTCATAGCAATGGGGTAAATGGACATTCTAAAGCCATTTCAAATGAACATCCTTGTATTCTACCACGGAAAGCCAGCTAGCTGTTCATTTTGATACAAGTTATCCTAACTCGTGTATGGAAGCAGCATGGACAGTCTCTTCACACATGCTGTGTTTGAAACACTATTCCCATTTTCAGGCACTCATAGGAGTGTGCTGCGTGTCAGATGAAGACCCAGATTCACGGGGAAAAAGGTCTCAGTTCTAAGTATGGGGAAGGGGCCTTTTCACAAATGGGGTTGGTTCGAGGAAAATAACAGTGTCTCAAGTTAAGACTTCGCTGTATGAAAGATAGCGCTACATGCCAGTTTGTACGGTGGGTTTACTGGGTAGGAAGCCTTTATATACAGTTTCTTCAAGCCCTCTATAGGCAGTTTTCTCACAGAGATTAAATCTTCAAGGTTGTGCAAATGCCTTCATGATTAGAGCCGGATTCTCCTGGTAATTCCTCAAAGAATCCCAGTGGAGGAAAAAGGCCCGTGTTCGTAGCAAGTGGGGTCAATCAGCAAGTAAACATGTCCAAAGCCCGGACGCTTCCATTCTCAAAAAAGAGAAAACAGCTAGAATTTCATCTGTGCTAGGATTTGCATAAATCTGGTGTATGACAGCCAAAATTACAAGTTTTTATTCTCACTTTGCTTCAGTAGTAATAGCTCACGAGAAAATCATCCAGCTGGACAAGTACGGTGGTTTTCATTTGTAAGATCAGATGCACAGGTCACTCTCCTAGGCCTCTAAGTGGAGAAGTAGTGAAATTTCGCAGAAAGTGGGAAAATGGAGTATGTTAAAGTTGTCTCAATGGTAAAACAATTTAATTCACAGGAAAGAAAACATCTAGACGCTCAGAGTGGTACAGCTCTGCTTAAATCTACGTATGGAAATATAATGTACAGTGATTTTTTTTTTCTCCCTTGGACTTCCGTAAGTAAAGGATTTCTCATAGAGCTGCTGTCCCCAGGTTTGTGTACGGCATTTCCTTGCAGGATCCCATTGTATGCTGCTACTTGCAAAGATACCAAGTGGATGGGATGGCATTTTCAATAGCGAGACGGGGAATTGACAATATAAAGCTATTTCAAAGGAAGCACTCCTATTCTCCCAGAGAGAAGAGGGTCCATGGTCAGTTGTGTTGAGGATTTTCAAATCTGGGCCCTGGAAGCAGTATTTCAGTGTGTCCTCAGTGTTCATTGGAATAGCCAGTTGCCAAAACAGAGAAGCATCTTTGGTGGAGAGTTACTTATCTGGATGATGACCAGACCTCTCGGTAAGAATTCAGGCTTCTCATTGCAGAAGGCTGTCATTTTCGTACAAAAAGCGGGTTGGTGGAGAAGCTAAGTGTTTCAGTGAAAAACACTTCTAATCTCTGCAAAAAAGCAACTAGGTGATCAATTGTGTATAGGTTTTCTTCAGTCTCTCTGTGAAAGTCTGATATTCTGTTGGTTCTCACAGGCTACCATGATTTAAAATAAAGTCAAAGGATGCGCATTTAAGAAGCGCAGTTCGTTTTCTGTAAGAACTCCAAGTTTTGTGATAGTTCCGTGCTTCAACGGAGAAGAGGAGGATATTTTGGTACAAAGCAGGAAAGTTAGACCATAGAGAGCCATTTCAAAGGAATATACCTCTACTCTAAGAGAGAAAGCAGCCTACAAGTTTCAGGATGTGCACTGGGTGCTTAACTCTGGTGAGGGCCCAGAAAGTACAGTCTGTTCCCACTGATTTGATCAGGAAACGCGAGTCAACCCGCATCAAGTGTGCCCGAGGAAGTGTGTCGAATTTCGGGTGTAGTTTAGATTGGACTGGGTAACATGTCAAGCTTCTAAGGAAATAGGGAAGAGGCATTTTGCTAAATTGGTTACCTGAGGGCCATAAGAGTGTCCAAGTGAAACATTCTATTGTTGAAAGATAGCAGCTGGCTGTTCAGTTGTGTCCTGGTTGGCTGAAACTCTTTCTATGGAAATATTTCAAAGAGTTTTTTCTTTGTAGCCTTCTAACCCGTGGAATGTAGTCTCAAGAATGCTTGTTCTGGGAAGAGTCCAGTGCTGTGACTTGTAAGGCGATA
>JAKFHU010001606.1:0-13162 GCA_023783475.1 Daubentonia madagascariensis
AGTGCACATGGAAGAACAAACGTGTAAGAATAGGCAAAATCCCTGAGAAAGAAACACAATGAGGGTGTCTGGTCCTATGATAAATTAAAACACATTTAAATGTTCTATAATTAATGTGGTGTTGTGTTGATGCAAGAATAAGCAAACAGATCAGGACAATAGAAATTTCAGAAAGCTATCAAAGTGCATAAGAGAAGATATGCAATAAAAACTGCAGAGGGGGAGCCTTTGTTAACACTTGGTGTTTGGTAACTGGATATTTCTAAAAATTATGAAAATGGATTCATTCTTTACACGCTATAGTAAGATAAATGACAAAGAAATCTAAATGGCAAAAACTTTGGAAGCATACAAATAGTAGAAGAAACATTGGTAAATATTTTTACAAGCTGTAATAATAAATCTGGCATATGAGTCAAACCAAGAAATATTAATAAAAGGCTGATAAAGTACACAATATAAAACCAGAATATTGTGCATGGTAGAAGCACCTAAGTCAATAAAAAGGAAAATGCCAAATGGGACATCTATTTGCAACATATATAACAGACAAAGGGAAGAACACATGTGTGTTCCAGAAAATAAGAAAGCTCTCAAAACATATGGTTTCATGGCATAAAGACAAAGGAAGCAATATGAAGAGTCCCTCACTGACCTAAGATGGGACAATTTGAGCTCAAAAATTGATTTATCTAGCAGTGCATGAAATTCCACCAAACCAAACGATAATGTTTAGAAAATATCATTTATAAGTCTTCTTTGTTTGCTGGGCCCACACCATCATTATTATGACAATTGATAAAAGAATCAAGCTTTTATCCTTCCTTTCCTGATAGGCTAGTTTTTTTTCCTCTCTTTTTTGAGACAGTGTCTTGCTTTGTTGCCAAACTAGAGTGAAGTGGTGGATCCTCCTAACTCATCCTCCGGAGCAGCCAGGACTATAGTCTCACACCACCATGCCTGGTTAATTCTTAAAATTTTTTGTAGTGACAGGATCTTGCTGTGCTACTCAGGTTGGTCTTGAACTCCTGCCCTCAAGCAATTCTCTTGCCTTAGCCTCCTAAAATATTAGTATTACAGGTGTGAGCCACCATGCCTGGCCCTGATAGTCTAGTTTTTCATGTAATGAAGACCTCATGAGAAAATGCAATTCTTAATAGAACAATGAAAACTAATACGTGCAGAGGATATAATAGAGTTAGAAAACTGCTTTTGGCAACCCTCAGTAAAAAAGGAGATTAGAAAATACTAATCAATAAGTGCTAAACAGTTATAAGAAAGGAACAGGCAGACATTCCTTGGACCCACTGATCAACCTTAATATAAATAAAAGTGGAAAAACGAGACGTGTATCCAAATGTGCTTTCTGAATCTGAATGTGCTGGAAGCTTAAAATACAGAGTGACTTTAAAAGATTTAGTACCAAAATTTAAAAAAAAAGCTTCATTATTAGCATTACACTGCTCACATACAGAAACAATATTTTGGATATATTGGGTTAAATAAATTATTACAATCAATTAACCGGTGTTTCTTTGTCTTTTACGTTGCTACTAGAAAGTTTAAAATGACACACATGGCCCATACTTTATTTCTAATAGGCATTGCTGCCTGAGAGGATCGCCTCCCTTTTTAAAAATGAAGCTGCCTCCTCAAAAGTCCAGAGGCCATGAAGGTTAGAAAATCTGAAATTTAAAAATAATTGTCATTATATCGTTTCCAATTTGCAATACTATCTATATTATTCATAAATGGATATAACCTTACATATAAGGTTAAATGAGAATATCTTCCAGGAAGTGCCAGGTCCCAGTTCACAGGAGCAGCCATGGTTGCAGCCATGAATGTGTGGCATCCCACCACCTGTCACTCAGGGCCCAGAAGGGTGGAGCTTGGGGCCCTAGCCAATCACCGGCATCGCTGTGGGAACTGTCCAATCAGGCACGCAGCGGAAGAGGCGGGGTCTTCCACGGTCTAGCGGGGCCTTTGTCTTTGGCTCCAGCCCGCCAAGCTCCGTCTGTGTTCGCTGCTCCTCCATTGCTCTGGGCGGCCTGGGTGGCTCTGCCGCAGCCTCTGTCCTCGTGTGACCTGCAGTTACTGGAAGATCTGCGTGGAGGATGGCAGGACCCCCCCGAATCCAGGAACTGGTGAGTATGTGGGCCAGGTGTCCTGAGGGGGGTGGGGGTAGTTGGAAGCCACCGAAAGTGGCTATGGCGGACCCAGGCCTCCCAGAGGTCAGCTGCGTTGTCTGCGGATCCGAGTCCCGGTGATACAGCTCGGTCCTCAGTCCCCTTCAGCCACAGGGTAGATCTGGGCAGGCAGCCAGGACCCTCAGCGTCCTGTCACATCCTCTGAGGCATATCTGGCACAGCAGCAGCCCTGTGTGGGCAGCTGTACACCCGCAGCCCCACGTCTTCCACAGATTATGCGGTGACGATGGGAGGGTCATCAGGGGAGGATCCTCACTCCGTGTGCGGGGCTCGTGCGTGGGGCCCCCAGTCCTCCTCTCTCCTGTTGAAAGTTAAACTAAGGCATTGTTAAAACGTTAAAGAGTTGTTAGCGCAAACAGCAATTTAAGAATCCAGAAGCACCCAGACGTGGTTTGTGGTTTGGGATCCACTAGAGGGGCTTGGAGGAAAGGCTTTTATAAGGTGCATGAGGAAGCAAACCGAATTCAGTAATTGATTGGTTATAGTTTTGTAGTCGCCTTTTTTGGACTATGGCGGTGGCTATTTTCTGCTTATGTAATCAGAAGTTAATTGGTGCTTCCTGGCTTGTTAAGCCTAAATTTTGCTTCTACTAAGTTCGTAATTTACAAGAAATGCATTTGAATTATATTTTCGTATTCCTAGGTAGGAACCCGGGGCACTAGACTAGAGTCCTTTAGTCTAATTGCCTCCTATTTAGTTATTTTAACACTCCACAGAGGAACTGGTTTTCCTCTACCCTTTCCACATGTGTGGCATGCAGGGTCTCAAATCCCACACTGTTCCCCCAGCGTAACTTTTCTAGGGCTTACAGTAAAATCCTAAGTTTCCAGTACTTTCCCCACATTTTCAAATGCCAACTTCCCCTCACCAATTCACAAAATTGTCAACTATTTGTTCTTTATTGTGCTGTTCAAAGAGACAGAGTGTTTTAATTGTTTATTATTCTTTCACAGAACAGTGGTCATCTTTTTCTCTTGCTGTAGATTTCAGATAAGAGGAAATCAGAGAATATTCACTTGACACTCCTTTGTACAACATCGTTGTGCCTCTCCTCCTTTTATCTTTCCTGGGCACAGACGTCTCACCAGAATGTCTTTAGGTTGAGTTTCTCCTTTGGAGACTTTACAGGGTGATGTGTCCTCAACTACCCTCCTGTCTTTTCCTGGTCACAGCTTCCACAGCTATCTGAGGATGACCCCGGATGCCCACAGAAGCCATGTCTCCTGGAGTGATTAGTGCATATCAGCCCTGGGTCATCTCCTCCCACAGAACAGTCTGAGGTGTGGGGCAGGAGCTTGCTGGCTGCCCTGGGGCTGAGAGGAGTCTCTGGTACACCTCTCACCCAAACAGCTAACCCCTGAGACATTAAGGTTTTCTTCCCCAACCCCAGTTTTCATTTCTTGGAGACACATTGGTGTCCAGCAAATCAGTTGCTGGTTTTGAGGGGAAAAGACAGAAATGATTCCTGTTCTGGATTTTCTCACACTTGTGAGGGAAAAAAACTATCCCCAGGGACAAGAAAAACCCTCCCCAGTGAGGTGGTACAAGAACCTGCAAAGCAATTTGCACTTCACACACCCAGTGTGCAGATGGTTCATGGTGAGGGGGTCTTTGAGTATTACAGTGAGCAGGATGGGGGTGGGAGTGTGTCTCAAGTGATAGAATGGCCTGACTTGACACTTAAGTCAGATATGTGTGTGTTTCTATCACTGCTTCTCCCTGGGTTTGCCACCTTGAAAGGATTTGTTCACTCATTTCAACTTGTTTTTCATTAACAGTAAAATGAATTTTAGCAGTAGAGCTTGAAAGATAAAAAGTACTTTCAAAGAGGCATGAAAGAGGTAGATTTCAGAAAAAAAAACTAGTCATCTATTCCATTTGTTAAAAATTATTATTTACCTATTTTCTTCCCTAGAGCAAGTTTAGTAAGTTTCTCAGGTCTGGATACTTTTGATTTTCCTGTTGAGGTATAAAATTTAAATGGCTTACAATTTCTGTGATATTATGATAGGTATATTTTGTTTTTTGTCCATGATTCCTGGTTCTCAGCTTCTATAAGCATTATTATTTGCTAAATGACTAGAGCAATAAGAATATCTTTTCTTAAAATATTTGGTCTTTTGTTCTTGGTTCCTGAAGTAGCTCCTGAATGGTAAAGGTGAAAGACAGTCTTTTTTAAATTTACAATAAGCCTTTCAAACACACCTGAGCTTATGTTAATGAGGCAGTTTTGGCAAAGCCCCTAGAAACCAGTTGATGGGAGGCTGGTTGCCAGGGTAACCAGCCATGTGCTTAGAGACATGGAATTTTCAGTCCCACCCCCAACCTCTGGGGAGGGTAGAAGGGCTGAAGGTTAACTTGGTTGAAAATGGCCTATGGTTAAATTAATTGTGCCTATGAAATGGAGCTTCCATAAAAAAGCAAAAATAAACAGGGTTTGGGGAGCTTCCAGATAGCTGAATGCATGGTGGCTCCTAGAAGGTGGTGAGCCTGGCAAGGGCTTGAGAGCTCTGCACCCCTTCCCCCATGACTTACCCTTTGTATCTCTTCATCTGGTTGTTTTATTTATATCATTAAAGGTATCCTTTATGATAAACCAGTAAATATAAGTAAGTATTTTTCTGAGATTTGTGAGGTAGTTTAGCAAATTAATCAAATCTACAGAGGGGCCTTGGAACTTTTATTTGAAGCTGGTTGGTCAGAGGTTTTGGAGGCCTGGACTTGCAACTGGTCTCTGAAGGGGAGACAGTTTTGTGGGACTGAGTTCTCATCCTGTGTGATTTGATGCTATCTCCAGGTCACAAGTGAACTTTTTTTGAGGATGTTTAGCTGGTGTCTCTTGCAGAATTGATTGCTTCCTTGGTGGTCGGGTGAAGTTTGCCCACTTTTTGTCATGGAAATCTTCTGTGTTGATTGTTGTATGAGAGCACAGGAAAAACACTTGTGGTTTGAGATTTTTCCCTTCGAATTTGCTTCTCTTCTATAAACATAAAAACTGAGTTTAAGTGATTTTACTGGATTCTTGAAACACTGGGTATTTTCTCATTTATGATTAAATGAACAACCCTGACTGAGAAGCACAGATATGAGCCCAATGACTCCAAACCAAGGCCAATATTCAGCTTGCAAAAGGAGGTCAGTCATTGAAGGCCTAGTGAGTTCTTCTGGGGAGCCTCCCTGGGAGGTGTCCCAGCCTGCTCACATCCTCATGGAAGGAGCCCTTTATACTGAGAGAAGCTACAGAGCCCTGGAAGTCTTGGATCTACAGGAAGGTTTGAGTGGATTTGGGATGAAAGGAGGGTGTGATGCCCCTGCTAAGACTGCAATGGTCATTGTCTTGGGGCTATTTTTAGACCTTGACAAAACAAATCCAGATTTAGGTGGGAAGTGACTTTATTGTAAAATAGTATTGCAAAAGAAGAAAATCACCAAATATAAGACCTACAAGTATCTGAATGGTTAGGTAGAAATAGGCTTTCTTTCATAGAGAGGAGTAAATAAGTTAGAAGACAGGTGGGGGGGTAGCAGGATGTGGGGTGGAAAAATTAGATGGTAAATCAGAGAATAATTTGCCCCAGTCAGGCTGTTCTTAGGAGGGGCACGGAGAGCTGTTGTATGCTGGCTAAGACTGAGGGGGCAGCAATTTCAGGGACATGGCAGAAGGAGAGTAACTTAAGCTGTATTTGCTTAACAAGTATTCTGTTCAAACCAATGAAACAGAATTGTTCATCTAATTGTTTATGAGACAAAAATGGGAATTTGTAAAATCTGTGTCTGGCTTTTTGATAGGTAAAAGAGGGAACGTCATCTCAGTCATAATGGGAAGGATGTTTCTCATCAGTAAGATACTTTTGATGAACACAAAGGATGGGGCGTTTCTTTAATCAGCTATTTACCAGGTGCACTTTCCAGCCCCATTTTAACCCACCACTTTTCCTTGCCCTACACATCCCTTCCATTTTTTCATTCCTAAGTGTAGCAATTTTAATAAATTTGTAAATGTAATTAACGTGTTTTACTGGGTCCCATGAGTAGCTATATTGAATTATTAAACTTGAGAAGGGAGTTACAAGAACCCCTGGTTTATAGGAAGTTGTTCAGAAGTATAGATGGGCCTTCAGGGCTTGCAAATGGTATCGTAAGTGTGAGCCCTGATGTGGGACCAAAACCTGAAGTTGTGGGTTTTGTGCTCTCTGGGTGGTGTCAGAATTGAATTGTTGGACCAACAATTAGTGTTGAAAAATTGATTGATGTTCAGCAAATGCCACACATTTTGGTGTTAGAAGTGTTGTCAGAATAATGACATCACAGGTCAAAACTTTAAACTGACTCCAGGTGAGTGTTTGGTCACTGGTGAAAATTGAGACCCTAGAGGAGGGAGCATTTCCACCCTGTACAGAGGGGAAGTCGGGTGTGTGGAGCTCCCAGAATTAAATTTCCCAGCTTCTCATGTGTCTCTCACTCACTACCTAATAGTGAGCCACCTAAGCTACATCCTCACAGTGAGAGTGGTCCCCAAGCTTGGAAATGTATTTAACCTACTGAGTATGGGCTTCCTTGTGGACTGTGGATGAAACAGGCTGCTCACCTGAGCTGCTTCTCTTTTGTTTCCTTTATAAAATCTTGCTGCCATATAATTCCAGTTTTCCCAATTATTTGTGAATTGTATTCCATGATTTGAGTGTAAGATTCTTATATTCTTGCTGGAAAATCTGAGTGGATTGAGTCATATTGTCTGAAGAAGCAGAGAATTCTTGAAATAAATAGTTTCTGCAGAATTTAAATAATAAGAATATGAACACACATGGACTCACCATGCAGGTGAATAAACAGCCTTGGGCAGCTCTAGTGTGCCCCCTGTTATCATCTCCTTTCTCACCCAGAGGTGACTGCCATCCTGATTCTTTTTGTCATATTTGTAGCTTAAATATCTATCATGAAGCAGAGGTCTGCTCAGTTTTGCCTATTTGAATTTTCAGTAATGTAATGTTACCTTTCATATTCTGTTAATATTATGCTAAAAAGGTTTCTGTGGCTTCTGTGCCTCAGTTTGTGGCAGACATACTGCTTTCTGAGGCTGTGGGTCACCCAATTTACTCATATATTCCACGGCTAATGGGACTTCAATTGTTTCAGGTTTATTTTTTGGTGTCATTGACAAGGCCATTTGTGGTTTTGTCCCCCAAGTGCTAACACTTTGTAAGTTTTTCAACCTAAAGGAAGAAACTGAGGCACAAAATATAATTTTGGAGAGTTTACCTGAGTCAGAGTGAGTACAGCTACCCGGAACATTCAGACCCAAGTAACCTTGGCTATGAGATCCATTTACTGTTTATTATAAGTAGGGTTTTAAGGGCAAAAAGGGGATATGGAGTGAGCCAATGCAAACTTGTTTGTCAGAAATTCTTATTGATTTACATAAACATTGATTAGTGATTGCTATACATTACTGAATTATGCAGTATGATTTATGGTGTTCAGCATGTGGCATTTTTAGGTTAATTTATAGCTACTTCTGCTGTCAATCAGTCTAGAGTCCACATAGCAAGCCGTTTCGAGAGGTGATTGATTATGTCAAGAGTCAAGGTGGGGAGTGGGACACGACTGCTGCCTCGTTTCTGTGCTTCTCTGAGCCTGATAATTTACAGGCGGCTTGAATTTTTCAGACAAAAAGTTTATTTTCTTTCTTATTTCTCCCTTTTAATCAAAATATTTCATTTCAGAAGCTTTGTGGCTCAGTGTGTGAGTATCTAGGTGTCCTTCATCACCAGGAGTTCTTGTTCCCAAACCATCCTGCTCCACATTGGGAAAGTGGGGAGGATGAGATATCTCAGTAAGGAATTTTAAGAGCACCCAAAAGCAAAATTGGGGTGGTATCACAGAGTGCCAAGAATGAGACTTCAGTCAAGTCATTGATTTATATAGCTACTGTTGCTTGTTTTATTATCTCTAGTCTTTGAATACCATGATTTTAATTTTCTTGGAAGACATAAGACAATGAGAGATACATAGCATTAATAATTTGAATAGTAGAAATATAATGCACATAAGGATAATCAAAAGAGAATTTGTGTGCCGGAGCAACAACAAAAACCTATTCCATTGGGAGCTGGTTATAAACATCAGGAAGAAAATTAAATCTACATTCTTTTTTAGAGACTTCTTGTAGCCAAGTGGCTTTTTTAATGTTTTTTCCTAGATGAGTTTTTATTTCATGAGAGCTATTTATGTATATACAAGAGGTATTTGTCACCATACATACATCTCCTTGCTCAGGTAATATATAATCTAAAGCAATGTGATGTCTAATACAACCTCTGCTAGTAACTCAGTTGCTTTTTGTTGATCTGTGATGGAGGGAGCAGTTTGACTTCCCAGCAATTTTTCCTAAGGTTATAGGAAGATTTCAAATAATGTGTTCATGAGAAGTGGCACCACGTTAAGGCAAAAGCACTCTAAAATGCATATAGCTATAGTCTTGATGGACAGGCAGGGAATTGGCAGTTTTCCCCAAAATAGAATCTCCATCTAAAATGGAGACTGGTGGACATTCCTAGAGAAAAGTTTGAGGTAATAGTCCAGTGTTGGGTTTCTTCAGAGGTATCTATAGATAGAGGGGTGACCAAATATTATAAGAGACATTAACCTTCACTTTAGCATCACAAAGATTGGTCAACAATACCTGATATGGTTTCTTCCACCAGGTTTAGAGGGAGTCTTTTTCTGATGGTATTTTCAATAAACATAATTTCTAGGTTGAAGTCAGGATCTTCAATGTCTACATGTCCAGGCGGCTTGATGTTAAAAGAATCTTTAATTAATTATTATTATTATTATTGTTATTTACTGTGAAGCTTTATAAGGCTTTGGTAAAAATGAAGAATATCACCTTTCAGGAGATCTGGTTTACATGCAACTTAATCGAGGTGCGTGGGCCTTTCTGTCATTACTTTAAGGGGAGGAAGCTAATGTTTTCCGAACAGGGTAGAACATAAGTTAAACATACCAACAGAAGAGCAATTAGGCCACAGAATGTTAAAAGTTTCTGTAAACTTTTTCAATTGATTTTGTATTACCTCATTTGTATATTCCACTGGTCTGGAGGACTGAGGGTGGCATACAAAGTAGAAATGTTGAAAAATTGGCCATATATTGCACAATAGACTGAATTATTTGACCAGTGAAATGAGTTTCTCACTCTCTGTGATGCTCAGAAGGAAATTCCCAAGAAGGAATAGGAAAATACTAAAAATGGCTATAGATAAACAGATAATCAACAAAAAAATTTGGTCATTTTTTTTTTTTTTTTTAATTTTGAAAAAAACTTGAAAATCTTGTTTAAATGAGAAAGCCAAATTTTACCTTTGTATTTTTGTATTATTAATATTAAAGCTAATTTAAATAAAACTTTATAAACAAGTCTATCCAATCCCATTCAGCTTTGGCCACACAAGATAAGATTTCTGTACACCTTTTATAATCTCTTAAATTTTTTTCATTCTCTTTTTTCTCTAACTTTCTATACCCACTCAGTTATTCTGTTTTTTCTATTACATTCTTTCAATTGAATTCAACCTTTATATAACCTCTAAACTAGGCAAAGTTACCTTTTTAAAACAGAGATCACATCCTTAAGTCTATTTTTATAACCTTTGCAACAAAAAATATCTTATTTTATTTATATATATACCCTGCAGTAGAATTGTTTCTCTTCTTTTCTCTAGTTTTAGGTGCCATATATTAGTAAGAATTTTAAGTCTTAGTAACTTTAATTCATAGTGAAAACCTAAGAAGTAGGGAAGTTTAACTGTGATTCACCTACTAATGATTTATGAATATGCATTTTATAATGTTTAGAAGGATAGTCTTTGTCATGGAATAATTTTTCAAGGTGGAACAGAACATATTGACTAACAGATCTAAATATATTTTATCTCTGAAATAAGAAAGCAAAAGTATATTAAGCTTAAACTCATATTTAGTAATTAATATCTTTAGCATTATATCTTATTTGGAAGTGATCTATATATTCAATGAATATCCATCATTTTAGTTAGATTTGCAAAACTCTAAGGGTATAGTTACCCAAAAGATTTGAAAAACATTTTTAAGTAAACACATTTTGAAACATAATTATTATTATAAATTCATTCATAAACTTTTATTCCCTTTATGTCTGTTTTATTTATTAATTGTTAACAATTATGCTTGTAAAATTTCATGAGACATTAGACAAGTCTAGCCATCATTTCTGGTTGAACTTTTTATTAACCATTTTATATTACTTTGTTAGAGAAATATCATAATAGCAATAATCTTAAAGTTAAATAAATGAATATTTTGCTGATAAATCAGAAGACATAATTGTTTTTATTAAATTAACAATATTAAACTAGTCATATTGACCAAAATATTTACTCAGTCACATGAAATTGGAAAATATTTGGGCTTATTTATTTAATTTATGAGCACTCATTTACCTTTAGGTTAATTTGGTACCATGTAGACAATATACAAACACATGTATAAATATATATATACATATAGACACAATATGCAGCTTACATATGCACACATGCATGCATCTAAAAGCCAATGACAACGAGGAGTTAAATGTAGAAGAGTGTAGAACTTTAGACGCTGGAGGAACCTGTCTACCCACAAGTCTTAGGGTCGATTCCATGAGGAAAAAGGTGTATCCTGCCAAAAAAGTTGGAGTCTGTGGTTGCTTTTCTGTGTTTCTCAGGCAGTCCCCTGGCTGCTACTGATAGAAATTTCCTTTCGGTCCCTTCACATGGTGTCAAAGGTGGCAAGGGAAAGAGAGACAAATATAAGTAAATAGAAGAATGAGTCCTAGAGGAACTAATTTGAGATCTTGTTTTCCAAAAGGCCAATAAAGTTTCACATTTTCCTTGGCAAAAAATCACAGCAACAAGAGGAGAAACAGACAGAGGGAGCACATATAGTTAACAGGTGTTTAAAGAGAGGAGTTAAATTGACTGAAAGCTTTTACTGAGGGAACATAGGCCTCAAATAAATATTTGTGTATATATAGCCTAAATATTGGTTGTAATTAAGTGAATTTTGGACTATGAAGCTCTTATAAATTTTATCATGTAAATAGCAAAGGTATCTGTTTCTTGGCTCTTTCTTCTTGAAATTTACACTAAGAAGGCGTTTTGGAGGTGGGCCTTATTTCTCTTGTGAGGGCAAACGGTATCCACTATTTAAATGTTTGTCTTTACTATACTTTTTCCTTTCTTTCTGAGTGTATGGTTTCATTTTGCTTAGGAGAGAAGGCTAAATAAACAAAACAACAATAAAAAATGAGTTACTATCATACTCTAAATATAAATCAAAGTTACACCTTTTGAACAAATGACTTAAACCAACACGAATAAACATGCATGAGATCCAAACCAAAAAGTCCTTTGTAGCATTGCCTAAGTCTCCAAAGAAATAGCAAAAAGTTGCAGCCCTTCTAACATCCAGACTCCTCCCAAGAACAGCTTAAAGAAAGTTTGGCTAGCTGCAAAGAAATGCAACCCATGTCTGCAGGCCATATTTTGTAAGTTCTCAACTTCTTGTCTGACCATCTACCAGTAAAGGCCAAAGGGAATATTAAAAGACAGTAAAACAGGAAAACCATAGCTGTGCATAGGGGGTAGAAAAGGTTACAAATGGGTATTAAAAATGGGTATCCAGAGTTATACAAATAATTCAAGACAAACAAATCAAATTATTTCTTATAAATGTTTCTTGCCTAAGCTAGAGGTATCCACTGAGCAAATTAATTTTGTGGTGGTTCTAAATAAATTTTCTTGGAGATTCAATCTCAGCTGGAATGCTCTTTAGCTAATTTATTTCCAAGGGACTGAGAAGGGCATGGGAAACATTATTGTGTCTTTTGTAAATCCTTCAGCAAAGTCAAACAGGCAGTTTGAGCATTTAAATGGTTTTCTGAGGGAGTGAAAGGAGAGCCCTTTACAAAAGTGCTTTCAAATCTCTTATTCTCAGATTTCATCCAGGAGAAGCAGAAGGGAGGCCTCCCATTAAATTTGTCTGGTTCTAAAATCTGATTTTTCCAAATGTGCATGCAAGTATATTAATTCAGGAATTTCAAAAGAACCCAATTTTGGCCATTTTGTTTTTGGGTCATATTGAGTCATGTGGGTCCATTTCCCGAGACATTTGCAAGATGGAGTTCCATAGGTAATATACATAAATTTAGCTGGTGTTTCCTGGTAGGGGTGAGCCAAAAGTGAAAGCTCAGTTTTGACATGCACTTTCCCAACATTTAGGAGCTTTTTAAAAGTGATGAAGGCCAGAATAGTGTACCAGTTAAAAGTGTGCAACTTTTGAGCATCACTCCTCAAGGTATCACCCAAGAGTTGTGAATCACTCCCTTATATGTCTTGGAATCTCTGATCACCTTTTGAGAGAAGAGTGTTCAAGGTGCTGGGTGACCAATCCCTGTGTGCACCTTCCAGCTGAGCTGAAAGTCCCTGCAGATGTTCTTGTGGGAAGGCCCTGAGACCACTACACATCAATGAGAAATGTCCCAACACCTCTGTGTTGTTTTTAGTTGCCTAGAGCGTCTGACTGGGTCAGAGGGAGCAATTTCTTCTTTTTTTGGGGTGAGAGAATTCATCCTCATGCACTTTTTTTGTTTGTGTGTAATAGGAATTGGTCACAAATGAAAAAAACAAGTCTGAATTACAAACAGTAGAAAGCAGCTACAATTTTAAAAGCATGCTATGTAATTTTAAGCCAAAATAAGTATGAACCACTGGTGGTAGATTGTCAAGAACATGAACCAGACCTTTCTGTTCTGAGGCAGATGCACAGAAGGGAGGTTTTGTTTTTGTTTTTGTTTTTGTGGGTTTTTTTAAAAATCTTGAAACCTGAATTTCCTGCTTGTAGCCAGAGACAGAAGCCTCTGTTCTAGAAAG